>JAWQFJ010001058.1:51596-54096 GCA_034096865.1 Theodoxus fluviatilis | reverse complement strand
TATGGACACACGCATTCTCTCTTCAAGCGTGCATGGACACACGCATTCTCTCTTCAAGCGTGTATGAATACATGCATTCCCTCTTCAAGCGTGCATGGATACATGCAGTCTCTCTTCAAGCGTGCATGGACACACGCATTCTCTCTTCAAGCGTGCATGGACACACGCATTCTCTCTTCAAGCGTGCATGGACACACGCATTCTCTCTTCAAGCGTGCATGGACACATGCATTCCCTCTTCAAGCGTGCATGGACACATGCATTCTCTCTTCAAGCGTGCATGGACACACGCATTCTCTCTTCAAGCGTGCATGGACACACGCATTCTCTCTTCAAGCGTGCATGGACACACGCACTCTCTTCAAGCGTGCATGGACACATGCATTCTCTCTTCAAGCGTGCATGGACACACGCATTCTCTCTTCAAGCGTGCATAGACACACGCATTATCTCTTCAAGCGCGCATGGACTCATGCATTCTCTCTTCAAGCGTGCATGGACACATGCATTCTCTCTTCATGCGTGCATTGACACATGCATTCTTTCTTCAAGCGTGTATGAACACACGCATTCTCTCTTCAAGCGTGCATGGACACACGCATTCTCTCTTCATGCGTGCATGGACACACGCATTCTCTCTTCAAGTGTGCATGGACACACTTATTCTCTCTTCACGCGTGCATGGACACACGCATTCTCTCTTCAAGCGTGCATGGACTCACGCATTCTCTCATCAAGCGTGTATGAACACATGCATTCCCTCTTCAAGCGTGCATGGACACATGCATTCTCTCTTCAAGCGTGCATGGTCACACGCATTCTCTTTTCTCGCATTCATGGACTCATGCAATCTCTCTTCAAGCGTGCATGGACACACGCATTCTCTCTTCAAGCGTGCATGGACACACGCATTCTCTCTTCAAGCGTGCATGGGCACACGCATTCTCTCTTCAAGCGTGCATAGACACACGCATTCTCTCTTCAAGCGTGCATGGACACACGCATTCTCTCTTCAAGCGTGCATGGACACACGCATTCTCTCTTCAAGCGTGCATGGACACATGCACTCTCTCTTCAAGCTTGCATGGACACACGCATTCTCTCTTTAAGCGTGCATGGACACATGCATTCTCTCTTCAAGCGTGCATGGACACATGCATTCTCTCTTCAAGCGTGCATGGACTCATGCATTCTCTCTTCAAGCGTGCATGGACACATGCATTCTCCCTTCAAGCGTGCGTGGACACATGCATTCTCTCTTCAAGCGTGCATGGACACATGCATTCTCTCTTCAAGCGTGCATGGACACGTGCATTCTCTCTTCAAGCGTGCATGGACTCATGCATTCTTTCTTCAAGCGTGCATGGACACATTCATGCCAACTGATGCGCCCTGTCCCTGCCCTGCGCCATGCATTTCCGTCACACTTGGATGCGGGTATGCACTTCAGAACAGGCATCCATGAACCCCGGCTGCTGCCTGCACGTCTGTGTAACGGACCGGCTAACTGGGCCTCGGGTCAGCCTAGCCCGCACAATGAAAATAAAATAAAAGACCAACACCAGCATAAATGTAAGAATGAAGTGTAATAACCCTTTTGCCTTACGGCACCCACTCAAGCAACCTCGGCCCACACCAGGGCACAAAGGTGCTAACGTAGCTCAGGCAGCCTCGGCCCACACCAGGGCACAAAGGCGCTAACGTAGTTCCAACCAACGACCATGCGGCCCCCGCCGATATAGAAATGAGTATATTTACCACACTCACACTCACTCAATAGCCCCGGCCCACACCAGGGCTCACCAGAACTAACGTGCGGCCCCCGCCGATAATCTTTCTACATACAACCTTTTGGCTCCTCCATCATCTCAGCCTCCAACGGCCTGTCTTCCTCCATCTTGTCAGATTCACTGTCCTCTCCACGCGTCAACATAGGCATCCCGCTGCCTACGGAGATTCTCTCTATCGGCCACTCCAGCGGGAACTCCGATTTCAGATCTACCGACAAGCGTCGTGTTGCTGTTGACGTCCTCCATCATGTTGGCAACTTGGAATCCGTCGAACTGCAGGACATCGGTCACCATCACTGCCCCTGCAGACTCAGGCCGACTTCCCTGGCACCGGGACAGTCCTGTGCAGCACCGGCCGAAGACTCTCCAGTCCACGCACGACCATGCTCAGCGACGCACAGCGCGAACCACCAAGTCAACCCCGACAACGCTTCTCCGCTCCTGCCGAGACTCCATCTCCATATTTTCCAACCGCTCAAGTTCGAGTTCTTTTCTGGGCCGCGTCACAATGTGATCTCACCAAGACTTATTACGTAACGTTCGCAGAAGTAAATCAGTGTCAACTTGTGTCAAACCTTTGCCTGTTTTTACACAGCAATGGAAAATCCATATAATACCATACCACGCATTCTTTACTAGAATTGTCACGACATACACACGCGCGTGCGTTCTCCTGCGTGCAGTTACAGCTTCCCTGTACACTGGAATGA
>JAWQFJ010001058.1:14096-44096 GCA_034096865.1 Theodoxus fluviatilis | reverse complement strand
TGTTTCGCTGTGAATACATATCTTACATTATTCTGCAGGCAATACCTCTGGTTCGCCTCAGTTCCTGTGTTTCGCTGTGAATACATATCGTACATTATTCTGCAGGCAATACCTCTGGTTTGCCTCAGTTCTTGTGTTTCGCTGTGAATACATATCGTACATTATTCTGCAGGCAATACCTCTGGTTTGCCTCAGTTCCTGTATTTCGCTGTGAATACATATCGTACATTATTCTGCAGGCAATACCTCTGGTTTGCCTCAGTTCCTGTATTTCGCTGTGAATACATATCTTACATTATTATGCAGGCAATACCTCTGGTTTGCCTCAGTTCCTGTATTTCGCTGTGAATACATATCGTACATTATTCTGCAGCCAATACCTCTGGTTTGCCTCAGTTCCTGTATTTCGCTGTGAATACATATCTTACATTATTCTGCAGGCAATACCTCTGGTTTGCCTCAGTTCCTGTATTTCGCTGTGAATACATATCGTACATTATTCTGCAGCCAATACCTCTGGTTTGCCTCAGTTCCTGTATTTCGCTGTGAATACATATCGTACATTATTCTGCAGCCAATACCTCTGGTTTGCCTCAGTTCCTGTATTTCGCTGTGAATACATATCGTACATTATTCTGCAGCCAATACCTCTGGTTTGCCTCAGTTCCTGTATTTCGCTGTGAATACATATCGTACATTATTCTGCAACCAATACCTCTGGTTTGCCTCAGTTCCTGTATTTCGCTGTGAATACATATCTTACATTATTCTGCAGGCAATACCTCTGGTTTGCCTCAGTTCCTGTATTTCGCTGTGAATACATATCGTACATTATTCTGCAGCCAATACCTCTGGTTTGCCTCAGTTCCTGTATTTCGCTGTGAATACATATCGTACATTATTCTGCAGGCAATACCTCTGGTTTGCCTCAGTTCCTGTATTTCGCTGTGAATACATATCGTACATTATTCTGCAGGCAATACCTCTGGTTTGCCTCAGTTCTTGTGTTTCGCTGTGAATACATATCGTACATTATTCTGCAGGCAATACCTCTGGTTTGCCTCAGTTCTTGTGTTTCGCTGTGAATACATATCGTACATTATTCTGCAGGCAATACCTCTGGTTTGCCTCAGTTCCTGTATTTCGCTGTGAATACATATCGTACATTATTCTGCAGGCAATACCTCTGGTTTGCCTCAGTTCTTGTGTTTCGCTGTGAATACATATCTTACATTATTCTGCAGGCAATACCTCTGGTTTGCCTCAGTTCCTGTATTTCGCTGTGAATACATATCTTACATTATTCTGCAGGCAATACCTCTGGTTTGCCTCAGTTCTTGTGTTTCGCTGTGAATACATATCTTACATTATTCTGCAGGCAATACCTCTGGTTTGCCTCAGTTCTTGTGTTTCGCTGTGAATACATATCTATAATCTTACATTATTCTGCAGGCAATACCTCTGGTTTGCCTCAGTTCTTGTGTTTCGCTGTGAATACATATCTTACATTATTCTGCAGGCAATACCTCTGGTTTGCCTCAGTTCTTGTGTTTCGCTGTGAATACATATCTATAATCTTACATTATTCTGCAGGCAATACCTCTGGTTTGCCTCAGTTCTTGTGTTTCGCTGTGAATACATGTAACGTACCTCGTTCACTTTTGTCCTTGCCCATTCTGTTCATCTTTTCTGTTTTGAGTGTTTTGATTCTGCACGTTTGTATATGTACACCATAAGTATTCACTCAACCACAGCTCTAATTTTCGCTGATGTCACATCATCCTCACCATTGTCATAGTTGCCTCCACAGTCGTCAGATCCCATCAAATTTCTCCACAATGACGACGACGACGACAACAGCGACACGGTCACGGATTTTGGTATAATATTCTGCATTTCTTTTATTTATCAACGCGGTATCATTTCTCATGCTTTCTCCTTCAGTCAAACCGCAACCGACGCGTCGACCAAGAGCCAGGACCAAGCAGACGACAGCAAGAAACTGGAGGCCGACGTGGAGGAGGACGAGGGGAGACAATCCCAGCCGGACACGAAACAGCAGGAGGAGATAACTCCGAGATCCTCATCCTCCGAGAAGCATCAGGAGGGCCGAGATCGACCCAAGTCCAGGATAGGCAGGACAAACGCGGAAGGTATAGAGAACTGGCCATGGGCTTCTGCCGTCTTTGCATTGTTCATTCACATTTTGTATTAACAGAATAGACAGATTCAGTCCCAGCTACATGTACTGCCCTGAAACTTTTACTATGCAAAATCTGTTGGGTTTCGGCTCAGTGCTTGGAACTTGAATGTTCTTATCTACGTTGTTTAGATTTTTCTGTAGCCAGGGCAGTGCATGAAAAAGGATTGAATGACTGTTGGCCAATGGGATAAATATAAATGCAAGATATTGAAATTTGTTCATAAGAATAGAGCTCGTATGTTGTTTGTTTGTTTGTATTTGCTTTTTTTCATAACAGTACGGAAGTCAAACTTGGAAAAGTCATAATAGGTTTGCACGCGAGCCAAACTTGTTCAAGACTTTCTCAAACATTTCTTATACTGTTTCCTCATCGATTCCAACCCACCACCCTTGCACCGACACAGCACAGTACAGTTACAGTACAAGAAGATCTCTTCTCCAGTCACACTTAACCTTTAACCTGTAACCACCCATACGCTGTCCTGCAGGTCGACGCGTGGAGCCCGACTCTGACGACGACTACGACACCGACTTCGAGAACGAGGCTGAGGAGGAGGAGACCAAGTCGGCCAACGACACCTCCACCAGCCAGCCAGACTCGCCGCAGGAGGAGACGCACCACAAGCTGGCCTCTCCCTCCGGGGAGCAGGAGACGCACCACAAGCTGGCCTCTCCCTCTGGAGAGCAGAAGAACGGCCACAGGGCAGACCACCTCCACTCACCCAAGGGCGACGGCACCGAGGGCTACGCCGTCTACACGGACAGGCGTCAGGGGGAGGGGGACCGAGCTCCGGAGGTGCCCCCAGGCACTGAGATGCACACCAAGGTGGAAGGGGCCCACGCTGCAGCCCCTTCCCCCACTCCGTCCACCCCGCCCCCCGACCCCGATACCAGGGGAGATAACACGGGATTGCCCACTCCTCCGTCACCGCCACCACCTGCTTCTTCTTCACCTCCCGCTCCTGCAACCCGCACGCCTTCTCCTCCTGCACTTGCTCCTTCCCCGTCTCCCGTAGACCGCCCCCAGTCCCCCCTGCGACGCAAGGACTCCATAGAGGAAGGAAGGGAAGAGAGGACGGAGGTCACCAACGTGGACAACATTGAGTACTGAGCCTCGCTTTTGCTCTGCCTCCTCCTGCAGGCTGTTGAGTCTGTAGGGACTCTCCTGGTAACTCCAGACACTCTCCCCGCGGTTTTCGAACTAATCTTTGTGAAGATCTCAGTGGCAGACTGCCTCTTCTTTCTGACTGTTGTTATATAATCTCTCTCTCTCTCTCTCTCTCTCTCTCTCTCTCTCTCTCTCTCTCTCTCTCTCTCTCTCTCTCATTCATACATATTCTCCCCCTTTTGTACATGGTCATGTTCTGACTTGAACCTATTACTTGATGATTTTATAGATGACTCTAACAGTGTTTACACCGACTAGGAAACAGTAAAAACATTTCTGAACTAGATATTTTTCTGACTTTTTCACATCTAACTTCTTCATGGTGGTTTGTAAGATATATGAATAAATCTAAATTTGTTCACTAAAGACACTATGTCTGCCTAATCTACTAGAAATAATGGATGAACTGAAGGGAAGAACTGTGTATATCAACACAAATGAGAGTAATGAGCAGCAGTGCTGTGTCCACAATGAATGTACATGAATGTTTCAGATCATAGGACGACAGTTGAAACTTCATTACAATTCAGTATTAAAGATCTGTTGGTACTATATGTACATCTCAATCATAGCGTCCCTTGTGTACATAAATGCAGGCAGATCTTTTCTCTGCTTTGTGATATTGTTACATAGTGAGGAAATTGTGATGTTCACAAATTACTTCTAAGCTACATTAATTACTTAGATTTTAGTTTTGTTGAGATTTTTATTGCCGTTATGTATCATGAAGTTGCAGAAGCATGACATTTTCTAAATAAAGTGAATTCTTGCAATTAACATTTGCATAATTTTCTTTTTGTTTTCCCCTCTCATTATCCAATGAAAACTATATTCTTGTAATTCCATCATATTTTAAACACTTTTGTTTGTATAGCTTTCACTTTTTTATCTAGCCTTTTTTGTTGTTGGTTTAGCTCTAAACAGCACCTTGTGTTGAATTTTGTTACAGTGTTACTTGCACATTAGTAACACGGTGTCTTGTGTTTGACTTTTCTTTCTGTAGCCATGTATTTCACGTGCAACTGGAGGAGGGGGAGACAGCAGTGTGGCTACCCACCCCTCACTCTCTCTCGGACTGAGACTGGTGAGATCAGTGTCACCTGAAGACCTATCTCTCTCCCCCTCTCTGCTGAAGTGGACTCCTGTTGACCTCTTGACACCAAAATCTCATGCCGCTTCTTCCGAACCAAAAGTGCCACAGATGTGTTGGCTTCCTCTGTTTTTCAAAGCCGTACTCACTTCTCTGCCTTGACCAATACTCGAAAGTCTGCTTGCCTCCGTATCTGTTTCGGTAACTCTTGGCGTTGGTGAACCCGTCCTGTTTGTGTGGTGTGGAACAAACCCAAGTCAGGGTGTCACTACCTCTTTCAACTGCTTCCAAAGCTCAGAATCTCCTTGGGTTAATTCACTTCTCTAACCTCTACCTAGAGAGATCCATTGCATCTTCACTGAGGATCGATTTTTCTACTTCATAAATGTCGTTTTGGCTTTGCATTCTCTTGGGTGCATCTTCTTTGCGTGTACAGCATCAGGCAGTTGTACTACCAGTAGTACTACCAATAGTACTGCAAGTAGTACTACAATAATACTACCACCAGTAGTACTACCAGTAGCACTACCATAGTACTGCACGGAGTACTACCAATAGTACTGCAAGTAGTACTACCAGTAGTGCTGCAAGTAGTACTACAATAATACTACCACCAGTAGTACTACCAGTAGCACTACCATAGTACTGCACGGAGCACTACCAATAGTACTGCAAGTAGTACTACCAGTAGTGCTGCAAGTAGTACTACCAATAGTACTGCAAGTAGTACTACCAATAATACTACCACCAGTAGTACTGCCAGTAGCACTACCAGTAGTGATGCAAGTAGTACTACCAATAGTACTGCAAGTAGTACTACCAATAATACTACCACCAGTAGTACTGCCAGTAGCACTACCAGTAGTGATGCAAGTAGTACTACCAATAGTACTGCAAGTAGTACTACCAATAATACTACCACCAGTAGTACTGCCAGTAGCACTACCAGTAGTGATGCAAGTAGTACTACCAATAGTACTGCAAGTAGTACTACCAATAATACTACCACCAGTAGTACTGCCAGTAGCACTACCAGTAGTGATGCAAGTAGTACTACCAATAGTACTGCAAGTAGTACTACCAATAATACTACCACCAGTAGTACTGCCAATAGCACTACCAGTAGTGATGCAAGTAGTACTACCAATAATACTACCACCAGTAGCACTACCAGTAGTGATGCAAGTAGTACTACCAATAATACTACCACCAGTAGTACTACCAGTAGCACTACCATAATACTACCAATACTACCACCAATAATACTACCAATAATACTACCACCAGTAGTACTACCAGTAGCACTACCATAGTACTACCAATAGTACTGCAAGTAGTACTACCAGTAGTACTACCAATAGTACTATCAATAAAACTACCAATAGTGCTACCAATAGTCAGTGGCCTAATGGGCAACTGCTTCCCCTGCACACTTAGAACATCTCTTGTACTATTAACCAATGAAAGTGTATGCATTCTAAACAAATTGTGCTATATTAGAACTTCACAACTGTCTGCATCATATTCATTAATTGAAACATATTGAGTCTTTGATCATATCTGCAAGTATATAAGAAAAAACCCAGAAATACAAATCTTGTTGCAACATTAATATAAACTCAGAAAGCAGAAATATCCAACAAATTCCTGCTTTCTGCATACAAGACATAGCTGAGAATGTATGTAAAATAGTACTTAAGTAGCTCAGGGCCCGTATTCACAACCGCATTTTATCTTTTTAACACTCGATTTATCCCCTAGCCCCGCGTTATCTTGATCGGTTAGATAAGGTACGCTCGTCAGAGGATCCTAGGTTGCGCTTTGCTATATATACTGGTTTCCAGCCAAGGGAGAGTGGAACAGGCAGTTGGAATCGTCTGAGTTTAGAGATAAATCGGAGTTAAAATAAATCGCCGATAAATTGCCGGTGAATACGGGCCCAGAGCAATATGACCCTGCCTACAACCTGCCACACTCCAACCTGTTACTTAATATCTTAATTTGGGATGAAGAAAGAAGAAGAATGATTCCACGAAATATTCTCACTTGAAATTTCACCAAATCCAATGAGTTATGTAATAACACCAGCTTTCTTTTCAATGCCTTAACAGACAATTGTTTCCCTTCAAGCTACTTGAAATTCTACTGAAAGTCTACTGAAAGGCTTGACTGCAGATCTGGACTCCCTACTGGAGGAAGCGGCCACAACGCATGGCGTTGAGAATCACCCAGTGTCTTCCCAGTGGTGGACGCCTGCTGGACCCAGACTTGAGGATGGCTTTCCCAGCCCCCTAGAAACCAAAGAGGCACCGAGAGAGAAATGTAAACATCATGTCTTATGCTCCATTCCACAAGAGCTGCTGTGTTGCCACTTTAAAAAAAAAACTTCCATCCCCACTTCTTCAACCCGATTCTATTTTTAACCATGGCACTGCTGTCCTGATGTTTTTAAAGGGAAAAATTATCCTGATTTTATTTGCCAGGGAGACAATCTCCTAAATTCTTCCGGTCCTGCAAAAGCCTGCATGATGAAGACAATGAGAGGAGTAGACAGGACAACTGTGGATGAGACAAGCAAAGCAAGACACGCAGTTGTCAGCTTGAGTCGACTTTCTCCCGAGGACTGAGTTCCTGCAACACTGGAGAACAACCACACAGCAACAACTGCCTGTCCATCCCCCCAGCCTCCCCTGTAGCAGCCCAGATTTTTATGAGGGCACAGCATCAAGTTCTTTGTGCAGTGGATACGACTACTTTCAATAAAGTGGAGCATAATGTGATCTTTTGCTTTTCTCGTCCAATACTGTGGACATTAATGACACAAAACTGGGGGGATGGGATGGATGGATGGATGGATGGATGGATGGATGGATGGATGGATGAGAAAAATTGAATGAATAGGTGGTTGGATGGGTGGGTGGATGGATGGATGGATGGATGGATGGAGATTTATGGCCTATCAGCCTTTGTAGGCTATGTAAGGCCATTAAGCACGAAAATCACAGGAATAGTTTGGAGTGAGCGCAACATCGTCATGATTTCCCTATTTATTTGCCTCTTATGAAACACATAGGGAGACACTGTGGGTCTATTCTTATCCCCAACCCTCAGTGGGGTGGGTGGGTTGGGGAGTGGGTGGGTGGATTGGGGAGTGGGTGGGTGGGTTGGGGAGTGGGTGGGTTGGGGAGTGGGTGGGTTGGGGTGTGGGTGGGTGGGTGGGTGGTTGGAAGAATGGGTGGACAAATAAAGAGACAATTGGATGGGAAATTGAATAGACTAAGTAAAAGGATGAACTAGTCATACAAGTGTCTGCATCCTCCCTCAGGCTGGTGTTGGGCAGTCTTGGTACACACTGGTAGCCAAGAGAAGACAGCCACTGCAACCAGCAAATCAAATGCGGGACAAGCAGCACTTGATGAGCAGGGGGGTGTCAATATGTCAGACGGACTTCTCAGTCAAAAA
Source organism: Theodoxus fluviatilis (assembly GCA_034096865.1). Taxonomy (NCBI): domain Eukaryota; kingdom Metazoa; phylum Mollusca; class Gastropoda; order Cycloneritida; family Neritidae; genus Theodoxus; species Theodoxus fluviatilis. Next base: position 36,173 of record JAWQFJ010001058.1, on the reverse strand, counting down.
GGATGAGACGGTGCTGCACATCAACATGTTTAATGGGCAGACAACAAAAGCAAGGTGTGTATCACTGTCTATATACAGACCAGACTTGACTGCCAGTTGACACGTTTCATGAGCAGACAACAACAGCAAGTTATGTTACACTGTGTCTATATACAGACCAGATTTTATGACATCATGGTACACAAATGAATGGTTTGCACTGCTGTGTGACTTGCCAAAATGCGGGTACTGGTGTACTGATTCAACAGTCTACTGTTGTACTGCTCCAATAATTCTCTATCTGCAATAATGTACACTGTGGATTTACATCTATTTATACCAGCTGTGAAAACTATTAAAATAAACCAAAAAACCAACAAAAACAGGATGGACATAACTGGTGCAATAATAACATTCAGTTAGTGCACTGCCTTTCTAAATGTCCAAGCAGGAACAACTCATTTTACTTATCAAACATTGATCCTTCAGTGCACCTGTCTACACTTCATTCATACCTTCACAACAAAAATCACTATCTCATTCTCAGTCAGAACCTGCGAGGAAGTTTGCCAAAGACAGTTTTACATAATTTTTTTCCTGGTCCTTGTCTTCAGTCGACACACACAAGAACATCTTCTTTCCAGAGATACAGAGGGACAATGGGCTGAAAATGCACAAACTTGATAATGAAGAGAGAGAGAGAGAGAAACAATGTAGAGAGAGAAAAAAAGGGAAAAAATCCAATCCAGCTCAAATCACACATTCAGGGCTCACACATGCAATTTTCATCATTTCTTGCACACCATACTGTGTGTGTGTACATATATATATATATATATATATATATATATCTAAAAAGGTGTTTAAAAGAGAAGGAAAAAAAGGGCTGTATCTGCTCTGATTTACTGCATGCCCAGTGTCATGAGAATGAAAATGCACACAACACACACTGAGAAGTTCTGGAAAGAGCAACTTTTGGCTAATCCTACAGAAATTCAAAATGGCATTTCTAAGTTTGAATCCTGTGTTCAGCGGAGCCCACATGGAATTGCACAGAACACAGCACAACTCATAGAATCATAACACGACAAGGATGGTGCTGAAAGAAGTCTAGCAGTAACGGAGCTGGTGCTTGGAATTGCAGAAAGGGCCAGTAGCAGAGTTAGGACTTCTTGTACTCTATCCTCTCCACCTTCACATCGTCCTTGATGAGCTTGTAGACGTAGGCCACCACTGTGGACTGCTGGATGTCCAGGATGACAAAGGAAGGAATCACGCCGCTGTGGAAACAATTAAGATTTGCATGACATCACAGCCCTAGAAAAGGTGTTGCTTTCATGCTTTTGGCAGAGAGAGAGAGAGAGAGAGAGAGAGAGAGAGAGAGAGAGAGAGAGAGAGAGAGAGAGAGAGAGATTAAGGCCTGCATGAGGAACAAATCAAATTCTTTCCTACACATTGGTGATATCATATATATCATAAATACCAATGCAAAGTAGCAGCTGGCAATTTCTTGACCACCAATGTCAAGGTTATCCATAGAAATATGGTGCATTATCTAAAAATAGTAATAATCTTTCTGTCACAGAGTCTTTGCAGGAAGGCTTTCCACTGCAATATATTTTTTTGGACATTTGGAGAAAGTTTCCCCTAACAATGGAACAGATACACTCAAAAAATTAAGAACTTTTAATATGTATACTTACTGATAATTTTTGTATGAAAATTAGAATTTATATTCAACATTTCTGCCTGGTCTCACTCTCATCAATGAAAAGGGCAACCAGAAAACTTTACTTTATTTTTTATCAATAATGTACAGAATGAGTAGTAAAAAGTGTGAAGAACACTACTTTTGAACTATTTTATAAAACTTAACATTAATCCAACACAACATTAGGGAGGGGGGGGGGGGGGGGGGGGCAACTGGAGTAAATGGAATTTTACTTTGTCATAGGACAAAGAAACAGTCTCGAAAACTCCAGAGTCGTATGATGTTTCATTGCTCTTCTTGGCATTGGTGGCCAAGAAATTGCTATTTGTTACTTTGTATATAAATTCTTCTTAACTGTGCAGGAAAGAAATAGAATTTTTCACTTCCTGATCAATGTGAAAAATGCAGACAGAGAGACACAGAGAGAGATGATGACACATGCATGCACACATATGTACGCACACACATATGCATGCACACACATATGCATGCACACACATAAGTATACACACACATATGCACATGCACACACATATGCACGCACACACATATGCATGCACAAACTTACACATACACACATACACAAACATGTGTCCCTGTGTGCATGCATGTGCACATAAAGAGGGTAGACTGGTACAGATGGGAAGGATGTGGAGAGGGTAGGTGAAGTCAAGAGAGCGAAAACCACAGAGGCATTTGACAGTCCCATGACTACAAAGGTCAACATTCTGCAAGGAGATGTTGCTAAATGTCTAGCGTGTGCACACATCCACACAGAGCAGAAAGGCACTAATGTACAGAACAACGATACAGCAGCCGTATTAAATCCCATTCTGACAAATTTGCAATGTTACTGCATTTAAACAACAGTCTCCCTTCAGCAGAAACTTGAAACTTTCACAACTTTTCAATAGTTATTCAAAGGCACTGTCAAGCAAGCTATTCACTTTTGTGTGTGTGTGTGTGGTGGGGGGGGGGGTGTTGCCAACCTCATCAGCTGCCATCTTGGCCTGCTAGGCTTTCTGGGATCTGCTTTGATTCGGCAGTGGTGGTCCCTAGCTGGTCTGTGGTCATTCTGACCCAATTCTGTAGAAAAGTTACCAGTTTTAAGACCCAAGCATCCTCCACAATTCTACTGTGACCAAATACACCTCGGATGACCACATCCCTGTAGACTAAACAACTATCCTTTCATGACTCGGCCACTGTTTATCAACCACACTAAAGAGAGGGGAACAAACATGGTACTGACCTGTCCAGGGCGTTGAAGGCACCAGTGGCGGAGCCAGGGTTGATGTAGAACTTGCCCTCATGCTCGAAGGCCTGGAAGCGGTGCGTCTGTCCCGAGATGAGGATGTCCACGTCCAGCTGGCGCTGCACCATGGCCAGACTCTCTACATCTCCCCAAGGCACCACCTGGTGGCCATGGCACAGCCCGATCCTGAACTGCCCCACTGTCACCACCTTCTGCTCTGGATAATTCAGGTTCTGTAAGAGACAGAGACAGAGATAAAAAAGGGAGGACAGAGACAGAGATAGAAAGGGAGGTAGGTAGCGAATTGCGTGACCATGGACAGATTTTGATGCAAACAACCCATCAGATGTGACTGTCACCCACTCTGGACTCCTAAGCTACCTACTCTGAAGATACTCATGGATGAAGATGCTAAATGGATGAAGATATGCATGGATGGAGATACAAATGCATTCATGAAGATATGCATACATGGTGACATGCATCAATTTAGATATTCCTAAATATTCCAAGGCAAACAGAAATCATTGCATCAGAATATATAAACGCACTCACAACAAGGATACATTCAAATATACTTGACCCCAAGTTCACTCTACTTAAAATTCTTTCAAATATTAACACTTCCTTCTGACAGTGTAGTCCAAAATTTAAGACGTGTTGATATGCAGAATACAATCAGTCATGGTAAAAAGGGATTATATAACAGGCAGCATAACTCTCACCTCATCAAAGTCACCACGCACAACATGGACATCGCTGGCCAGGGTCTTCAAGTAGTCAAAGGAGTCCTTAGTGCACAGGTTGCCTGTGCATAGAATGTGTTGGATCTTTCCAGGAACCAGCAGTTTCTTGAACTTGCTGGGCACGCTGTTGCAGCGATGAGGGATGTGCAAGTCTCCAAGCACGAGAACAAGCTGCAATGAAATACATGCGGCAACAGTGAAATTACATTTGCAGTGAGACCAGTCCCAATTCGTTGAGCGAACTTTTTCACCTATCATACACTTGTTCATTTGCGAGGTATGTGCATTATGTTTATTCCATGTACGTTCCGTTTTATGCATCATTCGACTCAACCACTCACACACCGACACTTAACTCGTGCTAATGTCGGTTGGATGAGGGTGGTAACGACAAAACGAGCATGAGGGGAATTCATAACTGACTCTGTCTATGTGACTTCGACTGTAGAGAAGCAAAGATGATAACACAGGGCGAAACGTTCATTTTAGAGAGTAAACGTCCTCCTTCGTCATGTAGTATGGATGGATGGATGGTGTTTTACAGGCCATCAGCCTTTGTAGGCTATGTAAGGCCACTAAGCACGAAAATCACTAGAGCAGTTAAGAGTAAACGCAAATCAAGTCACGGTGTCCCTAGTCATTCGCCTCTTACGAATCGCGTAGGGAGACGCGGTGGGTCTATTCTTACCCCTAACCCACAGGGGGATTCGTCATAGTAAAGCCAAAGGCAAAGGGGGGAGGGGCGAACAATCTACACAAGTACAGTTGATGTGACGGCGTGCGGGCGTTTTATCATAAACTTCCAAACATAATGCGCGTAAAACTGTAAACACAAGTCTGTAACGAGACAAGTGTAGTCACTGCCAAAGCTCCGACGACTTCTGATCACTTACCATTGTGAAGCAGTAAGTGAATACGTCAAATGAATGTTCTCGGGCGAAACAGTTTACTTCCTCTGAGCACCTGACCGGTAGTAGAAATGTATTCGTAAACCTTGGGCTGATTGGTGAGCGAGAGAGAGGCTTCATCGTGCCACCAATCAAATATTGGCTCTTAAACGCTTAATCTGGCGCGTAAACATGGTGGTGTACTAGGTGGAATCGTTGAAGTGCATGATAATGAAACAAGTTGAGAAATCAGTCTATCGTCATTCTGGGACTTGTTTGAAGGAGAAATGAAGTGCACTATACCTGGATCAAATGTGAAAGGTAATCAGTAATAGTTCGAGGAAAGGTTCCTGCTTCCAGTGAACTTGACAGTATTTTGGCACGGTGACGGACGATGTTATTGCGACACCGAACACAGACTACCTGTAGATAAATATTGCTTGAACTTTTTTTTACATTGTAATGTAGCGGTACAGTAGTTGAATACTGGTTTGGGCACAATACACCAAGCCCTCCTCACATTTTGACACAGATTATAGAATCGTTTAATTGTTAACCTCCACGTGGCGCTAGTCCCCCCTCGGCCCCTGTGAATCAAGAGTCGACAGCTGGTGAAATATTCGACTAACAGTAACAGGTGCGAAGCACGATTGCTTTGCATCAAGTAGACACATTCAAGCTTTACTTGCATTGATTCAGATTGCCACAACTTTTCCTTTTCCAGTGTTTGTCAGAGCAGTTCACTGCCTGGGAAAGATCGGCGATGAACTCCACTTTGTACCATTGCCAGATGGGGTAGGTCTTGTGTTCGTCCTGGTCTATGTCTTCACACACACACACACACACACACACACACACACACACACACACACACACACACACACACACACTTATGCGCACACTGTATACACAAACACACACGCATACACATCCCCTTCCCTCCCTGTTTTGACTGAAAAAGAATTTGTGTGGAAACATCATATTTGGTAACCTATTTGTCTTGCCTCTTAGTCTTACTAAGATATTGGAATCAGTAGGAGAGTACTGGGTGCTGGGTAGTCATGTAGGGTTTCTTTTTTTCAATGACTGTTGAATTCTGAGGTTTTATAGCTTATGCCACGTGCAACTGAAATCAAGGTGTGACTTACCTGTCAGAGCTTACATGTTCTCCATGCTACTGCATGGCATTATTGATGCGAATTTTCTCCTTTTTTTGTATTCAGATTTAAGTGATGTGTTAATTTTTTCATTGTTGTGAAAGTTCTGCAATATGAACTAGAAATGACTGCATCACTGTTTTTCAACTGTTGTTCATCCAGTCATAATATGAAAGTCTTTAAAGATGTGAATGAAGGAACAAACAAATGAATGAAGTAGGCTGTGTAAGGCCACTGCTCAGGAAGAGTACAAGAGCCTGTCACAGAGGGTGGGTTAGCCGGAAGAGTACAAGAGCTGTTTGGAGCATGAGCTAGTCCAGGCATGGTTCCCCAAGTGTACATTAGCCTGTCACAGGTCAGGTAGGGAGACACGGTGGTTCCTTTCTCACCCCAACCCACAGGGGGATTTAAAGATGTAATGGTTTACTTTAAACAAATGTTTTCTCTGTGATAAAGAGCAAATGTTAACAGGCATGTATTAGGGAAGAACCTAGTTTCAACTGCCACCATAGAGATGACATCATGGCTGCTGCTACTACTACTAGTGCTACCATCATGTCTTCTCATCATGCTACTATCATGTCTACTCATCATGCTACCATCATGCTACCATTGTGTCTACTCATCATGCTACCATCATGTCTACTCATCATGCTACCATCATGTCTACTCATCATGCTACCATCATGTCTACTCATCATGCTACCATCATGTCTACTCTGTGTTTGACACCATGGCTGCTACCATCATGCTTCATGTACCATCATGCTACCATCATGTCTACTCATGCTACCATCACGTCAACTCATCATGCTACCATCATGTCTACTCTGTGTTGGCTCCTGTTCTTGCAGCTTGCCCTGAGGACGGTGAACTCATCAAGATCTGCCTTTGCCAGTTTCCTCTTTGCACCGTCCTTCTTCCTGCACTACAAGGATGGCGCGGGGGAGGAGAAGAATGCGGAGGCGGAGGACTGCAGATGCAAAGTGCCCATGCGGGTGAGGGAAACTCTGTGCCTATCTCTGATTCTGTGGACAGCTGGCTCTTCATGGAGAGCCTCTCTCAGTAAGGTGTAGTGATAGTGGTGCTTCTTTTTTGTTTGTTTGTTTTTCTATTTGTATACATGTATGTGTGTAAGTCTCTTGTAGACAGTGATGTGGCAGTGAAATGGCACTTGCTGTGGTTGCAGTCTGCAAATGACAGTGATGCGACAGTGGTGTGACAGTGAAGTGACAGTGAAAGAACAGTGATGTGACAGTGAAATGGCAGTGAAGTGATAATAAAAAGACAGTGATGTGACAGTGAAATGGCAGTGAAGTGATAATAAAAAGACAGTGATGTGACAGTGAAAAGACGGTGATGTGACAGTGAAATTGCACTTGCTGTGGTTGCAGTCTGTGAATTACAGTGATGTGAAAGTGACTTGACAGTGATGTGACAGGACAGTGAAGTGATAGTGAAAGGACAGTGATGTGACAATGAAATGACAGTGAAGTGACAGTTAAAGGAAAGTAAAGTGATAGTAAAAGGACAGTGAAAGGACAGTGATGTGACAGTGAAAGGACAGTGAAGTGATAGTGAAAGGACAGTGATGTGACAGTGAAAGGACAGTGATGTGACAGTGAAAGGACAGTGAAGTGACAGTGAAAGGACAGTGAAGTGACAGTGACTTGACAGTGATGTGACAGGACAGTGAAGTGATAGTGAAAGGACAGTGATGTGACAATGAAATGACAGTGAAGTGACAGTTAAAGGAAAGTAAAGTGATAGTAAAAGGACAGTGATGTGACAGTGAAAGGACAGTGAAGTGATAGTGAAAGGACAGTGAAGTGACAGTGGTGTGATAGTGAAAGGAGAGTGATATGACAGTGAAAGGACAGTGAAATAGCACTTGCTGTGGTTGCAGTCAATCCTGAGTGTGTTCCGTTCTCCGGCATCCATGGAGAAGAATGTGGAGCGCTGCAAGATCTCCATCGACCTGACAGAGGCCCGGCTGATCTTCACACTGCACTGTAGACATGGTGAGATTGGGGTCACATTTCACGCTGCACTGTAGACATGGTGAGATCGGGGTCACATTTCACACTGCACTGTAGACATGGAGAGATTGGGGTCACATTTCACACTGCACTGTAGACATGGTGAGATTGTGGTCACATTTCACACTGCACTGTAGACATGGAGAGATTGGGGTCACATTTCACACTGCACTGTAGACATGGTGAGATTGTGGTCACATTTCACACTGCACTGTAGACATGGTGAGATCGGGGTCACATTTCACACTGCACTGTAGACATGGAGAGATCGGGGTCACATTTCACACTGCACTGTAGACATGGAGAGATTGGGGTCACATTTCACACTGCACTGTAGACATGGAGAGATCGGGGTCACATTTCACACTGCACTGTAGACATGGTGAGATCGGGGTCACATTTCACACTGCACTGTAGACATGGTGAGATCGGGGTCACATTTCACACTGCACTGTAGACATGGTGAGATCGGGGTCACATTTCACACTGCACTGTAGACATGGAGAGATTGGGGTCACATTTCACACTGCACTGTAGACATGGTGAGATCGGGGTCACATTTCACACTGCACTGTAGACATGGAGAGATGGGTCACATTCACACTGCACTGTAGACAAGGAGAGATCGGGGTCACATTTCACACTGCACTGTAGACATGGAGAGATCGGGGTCACATTTCACACTGCACTGTAGACATGGGAGATCGGGGTCACATTCACACTGCACTGTAGACATGGAGAGATTGGGGTCACATTTCACACTGCACTGTAGACATGGTGAGATCGGGGTCACATTTCACACTGCACTGTAGACATGGAGAGATTGGGGTCACATTTCACACTGCACTGTAGACATGGAGAGATCGGGGTCACATTTCACACTGCACTGTAGACATGGAGAGATCGGGGTCACATTTCACACTGCACTGTAGACATGGAGAGATCGGGGTCACATTTCACACTGCACTGTAGACATGGAGAGATCGGGGTCACATTTCACACTGCACTGTAGACATGGAGAGATTGGGGTCACATTTCACACTGCACTGTAGACATGGGAGATCGGGGTCACATTTCACACTGCACTGTAGACATGGGAGATCGGGGTCACATTCACACTGCACTGTAGACATGGAGAGATCGGGGTCACATTTCACACTGCACTGTAGACATGGGAGATCGGGGTCACATTCACACTGCACTGTAGACATGGAGAGATTGGGTCACATTCACACTGCACTGTAGACATGGAGAGATTGGGGTCACATTTCACACTGCACTGTAGACATGGAGAGATTGGGGTCACATTTCACACTGCACTGTAGACATGGGAGATGGGGTCACATTCACACTGCACTGTAGACATGGAGAGATTGGGGTCACATTTCACTCTGCACTGTAGACATGGAGAGATGGGGTCACATTCACACTGCACTGCACTGTAGACATGGAGAGATTGGGTCACATTCACACTGCACTGTAGACATGGAGAGATCGGGGTCACATTCACACTGCACTGTAGACATGGAGAGATGGGGTCACATTCACACTGCACTGTAGACATGGAGAGATCGGGGTCACATTTCACACTGCACTGTAGACATGGTGAGATGGGGTCACATTTCACACGCACTGTAGACATGGGAGATGGGGTCACATTCACACTGCACTGTAGACATGGAGAGATCGGGGTCACATTTCACACTGCACTGTAGACATGGTGAGATGGGGTCACATTCACACTGCACTGTAGACATGGTGAGATGGGGTCACATTCACTCTGCACTGTAGACATGGAGAGATTGGGGTCACATTTCAAACTGCACTGTAGACATGGAGATATTGGGGTCACATTCACACTGCACTGTAGACATGGGAGATGGGGTCACATTTCACACTGCACTGTAGACATGGAGAGATTGGGGTCACATTTCACACTGCACTGTAGACATGGTGAGATCGGGGTCACATTTCACACTGCACTGTAGACATGGAGAGATTGGGGTCACATTTCACACTGCACTGTAGACATGGAGAGATTGGGGTCACATTTCAGCACTGCACTGTAGACAGGAGAGATGGGGTCACATTCACACTGCACTGTAGACATGGTGAGATTGGGTCACATTTCACACTGCACTGTAGACATGGAGATTGGGTCACATTTCACACTGCACTGTAGACATGGAGAGATCGGGGTCACATTCACACTGCACTGTAGACATGGAGAGATCGGGGTCACATTTCACACTGCACTGCACTGTAGACATGGAGAGATCGAGGTCACATTTCACACTGCACTGTAGACATGGGAGATGGGGTCACATTCACACTGCACTGTAGACATGGAGAGATTGGGGTCACATTTCACACTGCACTGTAGACATGGGAGAGTGGGTCACATTTCACACTGCACTGTAGACATGGAGAGATTGGGTCACATTTCACACCGCACTGTAGACATGGTGAGATCGGGGTCACATTTCACACTGCACTGTAGACAAGGAGAGATTGGGTCACATTTCACACTGCACTGTAGACATGGGAGATCGGGGTCACATTTCACACTGCACTGTAGACATGGAGAGATCGGGGTCACATTTCACACTGCACTGTAGACATGGTGAGATGGGGCATTCACACTGCACTGTAGACAGGAGATGGGGTCACATTCACACTGCACTGTAGACAAGGAGAGATCGGGGTCACATTTCACACTGCACTGTAGACATGGTGAGATGGGGTCACATTCACACTGCACTGTAGACATGGAGAGATCGGGGTCACATTTCACACTGCACTGTAGACATGGAGAGATTGGAGTCACATTTCACACTGCACTGTAGACATGGAGAGATTGGGGTCACATTTCACACTGCACTGTAGACATGGAGAGATTGGAGTCACATTTCACACTGCACTGTAGACATGGAGAGATTGGAGTCACATTTCACACTGCACTGTAGACATGGAGAGATTGGAGTCACATTTCACACTGCACTGTAGACATGGAGAGATTGGAGTCACATTTCACACTGCACTGTAGACATGGAGAGATTGGGGTCACATTTCACACTGCACTGTAGACATGGAGAGATTGGAGTTTCACACTGCACTGTAGACATGGGAGATCGGGGTCACATTCACACTGCACTGTAGACATGGAGAGATTGGGGTCACATTTCACACTGCACTGTAGACATGCAGAGATGGGGTCACATTCACTATGCACTGTAGACATGGAGAGATCGGGGTCACATTTCACACTGCACTGTAGACATGGTAGATCGGGGTCACATTTCACACTGCACTGTAGACATGGAGAGACGTGGGGTCACATTTCACACTGCACTGTAGACATGGAGATATTGGGGTCACATTTCACACTGCACGCACTGTTAGACATAGGAGTAGATCTGGGTCACACTTTCACACTGCTACGATGCACTCATGACATGGAGAGAGATGGGGTCACATTTCACACTGCACTGTAGACATGGAGAGATTGGGGTCACATTTCACACTGCACTGTAGACATGGAGAGATTGGGGTCACATTTCCCACTGCACTGTAGACATGGAGAGATTGGGGTCACATTTCACACTGCACTGTAGACATGGAGAGATTGGGGTCATATTTCACAATGCACTGTAGACATGGAGAGATTGGGGTCACATTTCACAATGCACTGTAGACATGGAGAGATTGGAGTCACATTTCACAATGCACTGTAAACATGGAGAGATTGTGGTCACATTTCACACTGCACTGTAGACATGGAGAGATTGGGGTCACATTTCACACGCACTGCACTGTGACATGGAGGAGAATTGGAGTCACATTTCACAATGCACTGTAGAACATGGAGAGATGGGGGTCACCTTTCACACTGCACCCTGTAGACATGGAAGATTGGAGTCACATTTCACACTGCACTGTAGACATGGTGAGATTGGGGTCACATTTCACACTGCACTGTAGACATGGAGAGATTGGGGTCACATTTCACACTGCACTGTAGACATGGAGAGATTGGGGTCACATTTCACAATGCACTGTAGACATGGAGAGATTGTGGTCACATTTCACACTGCATTGTAGACATGGTGAGATCGGGGTCACATTTCACACTGCACTGTAGACATGGAGAGATTGGGGTCACATTTCACACTGCACTGTAGACATGGAGAGATTGGAGTCACATTTCACAATGCACTGTAACAGGGTTCGTACAGGTCATGGAAAACCTTAAAAGTACTTAGATTTTGACACCCCTTTTTTAAGGCCTTAAAAGTCCTTCGAAATTAAAGTTTTCTATCAGTTTACTAGCAAGGTGCTTAAAAGTCCTTCGAAAATGGGATTTTCCTTGAAATAATTTCAAAGCAGTACTTTAGTTTAAGAATAACTGAGAAAAAAATGACATTTTCATTTCGATGTCGCCAACAAAGCGTCTGCTACCAGCATTTTTGCAGAAGGGAAGCGACTCTGACCCCCTATATGCAGGAGTGACCTCCCCTGATAAATTTACCTCTTGCTAGTTAGTGGTGGTGGCTTGTGCCGGTGAAACTTGCGCCATTTTGGAAACTGAAAGATGCCTGGAAGGTGTTTATTCAATGATAAGTGGTTGGAATCGGCCGAATTCAGAGAGTGGCTGCAACGTGATCCAAAGGGAAACACCCGGAAAGCTTATTGTTCAGTGTGCAAAAAAACTTTTGATGTTGCTGCTGGCGGTCATTCTTCTGTACTGGCGCACCACAAGGGGGCAAAACATGAACGTTTTGTAAAAGCTTCAAGACCTGCCGTGCCCATGTCCGCATTTCTCGAAAAGACTGGGCCTTCAACTTCAACTGTAACCCATGCTGCGACTAGTAGTTCTACTGTCAGTACCAGGCCTTCTTCTGCTCAGCCATTTTCCAGCACAGATACTTTGAAAGCTGAAATAATCTGGACATTGAAAGCGGTCAGCAGCCACTACAGCTATAAATCATGTGAAGACAACGGCAAAGTGTTTGCAGCAATGTTTCCTGACAGCCAGATTGCAGCCAGTTACAAGTGTGGAGAAAGGAAGTCGTCATACTTGTCAACATTTGGAATCGCTCGCCATTTCTTTAATGAACTGAAGGACAGAGTGAAATCTGAGACATCCTACGTCTTGTTATTTGACGAGAGCCTGAATGATGATCTGCAGCAAAAGCAGCTGGATATCCATGTGAGGGTGTGGGAGAATAATGTGGTGGCGACAAACTACCTTCGTTCAGAATTCATGGGGCATGCGGCAGCAGTTGACCTTCATGAGCGCCTTGAGCCCGTGATCCTCGAGTTTGGTCATCGCAAGCTTCTGCAGCTATCCATGGATGGCCCTAACGTGAACTGGAAGCTATATGAGTAAGTTTTATTTTGAATTAACAATTTCTATTTTTGTTAATAGGCCTATATGTGTTTACTGCAACTGTTTTTATTTTTATTTTTGTTTTTAAAAAATACACTGCTTTATCATTTCTTAATCTGGTTAACTCTTTCATTGCCACATGTGATAGACATTGCCTTTCAGCAAAGAAGTTTGTTCTTTTTAAGAAGCAGCACTTCGACATTTACTATGTTAGATGTTAGAGGCTGTAGACATTATAATTTATGCACTGCAATATATAATTACTAATTCTGATATTATTGTTTAATTTATGATTATTATTATTTTTTTATATATTTATTAATTAATTATTTTATTGCTTGTTTTAATTTGATATATTTGTTATTTTTTAGGGGCGTACATCACTTTTTTGTTTAAAATAGGAAAGAATGAAATGAGTAAATAATAAATGAAATATTTATTTTAAAAAAAATGAAGGGGAAAAAAGAGGAGGATGGAGGACCCCAATAATGTGTTATAAAAAGGAGGTATGTTAAAGTACACAGATCAACTCCATCACTAAAATAGGTCTATGTTTTATACATGTTTATGTGTCATAAATGACTTAAATTTACTTTGTTTTTAAAGAATGATGATTAAGATAGACATGAGTAAGAGAAAAATGTGTGTTTAGTGTGGGGTATGTGTGTATTTAAAGGGAGAAGCGAGTCAGAGATCCCTCAGTTGTTCTTTATAAAGTTCGTAAAATGTCCTTTAAAAAGTCCTTTAAAAGTCCTTAAAAAGTCCTTACTTTTTGTGGACGATAACCTGTATGAACCCTGTGTAAACATGGAGAGATTGTGGTCACATTTCACACTGCACTGTAGACATGGAGAGATTGGAGTCACATTTCACACTGCATTGTAGACATGGTGAGATCGGGGTCACATTTTACACTGCACTGTAGACATGGAGAGATTGTGGTCACATTTCACACTGCACTGTAGACATGGAGAGATTGGGGTCACATTTCACACTGCACTGTAGACATGGAGAGATTGGGGTCACATTTCACACTGCACTGTAGACATGGTGAGATCGGGGTCACATTTCACACTGCACTGCACTGTAGACATGGTGAGATTGGGGTCACATTTCACCACTGGCGGACTGTAACGCACTGGAAGATGGGGCACATCACCGCACGTGCAGGAGAGATCGGGGTCACATTTCACACTGCACTGTAGACATGGAGAGATGAGGGTCCATCAGTGTGTCACGATTCACACTGCACGTAGACATGGAGAGATCGGGGTCCCATTTCACACTGCACTGTAGACATGGTAGAGATCGGGGTCACATTTCACACTGCACTGTAGACATGGTGAGATCGGGGTCACATTTCACACTGCACTGTAGACATGGTGAGATCGGGGTCACATTTCACACTGCACTGTAGACATGGTGAGATCGGGGTCACATTTCACACTGCACTGTAGACATGGTGAGATCGGGGTCACATTTCACACTGCACTGCACTGTAGACATGGTGAGATCGGGGTCACATTTCACACTGCACTGTAGACATGGAGAGATCGGGGTCACATTTCACACTGCACTGTAGACAGGGAGATCGGGGTCACATTCACAGTGACTGGAGAGATCGGGGTCACATTTCACACTGCACTGTAGACATGGTGAGATTCGGGGTCACATTTCACACTGCACTGTAGACATGGAGAGATCGGGGTCACATTCACGCTGCACTGACTTAGCATGGAGAGGATCGGGGTCACATTTCACACTGCACTGTAGACATGGTGGAGATCGGGGTCACATTTCACACTGCACTGTAGACATGGTGAGATCGGGGTCACATTTCACACTGCACTGTAGACATGGAGAGATCGGGGTCACATTTCACACTGCACTGCACTGTAGACATGGAGAGATCGAGGTCACATTTCACACTGCACTGCACTGTAGACATGGTGAGATCGGGGTCACATTTCACACTGCCTGTAGACATGGAGAGTTGGGGGGCACATTTCACACTGCACGGTAGTCATGGAGAGATTGGGGTCACCTTCACACTGCACTGTAGACATGGAGAGATCGGGGTCACATTTCACACTGCACTGTAGACATGGTGAGATTGGGGTCACACTTCACACTGCACTGTAGACATGGAGAGATCGGGGTCACATTTCACACTGCACTGTAGACATGGAGAGATCGGGGTCACATTTCACACTGCACTGTAGACATGGAGAGATTGGGGTCACACTTCACAATGCACTGTAGACATGGAGAGATTGGGGTCACATTTCCCACTGCACTGTAGACATGGAGAGATTGGGGTCACATTTCACACTGCACTGTAGACATGGAGAGATTGGGGTCACATTTCACAATGCACTGTAGACATGGAGAGATTGGGGTCACATTTCACACTGCACTGTAGACATGGAGAGATTGGGGTCACATTTCACACTGCACTGCACTGTAGACATGGAGAGATTGGGGTCACACTGCACTGTAGACATGGTGAGATTGGGGTCACACTTCACACTGCACTGTAGACATGGTGAGATTGGGGTCACATTTCCCACTGCACTGTAGACATGGTGAGATTGGGGTCACACTTCACAATGCACTGTAGACATGGTGAGATTGGGGTCACATTTCACACTGCACTGTAGACAAGGAGAGATTGTGGTCACATTTCACACTGCATTGTAGACATGGTGAGATCGAGGTCACATTTCACACTGCACTGTAGACATGGTGAGATTGGGGTCACATTTCACACTGCACTGTAGACATGGTGAGATCGAGGTCACATTTCACACTGCACTGTAGACATGGTGAGATCGGGGTCACATTTCACACTGCACTGTAGACATGGAGAGATTGGGGTCACATTTCACACTGCACTGTAGACATGGAGAGATTGGGGTCACATTTCACACTGCACTGTAGACATGGAGAGATTGGGGTCACATTTCACACTGCACTGTAGACATGGAGAGATTGGGGTCACATTTCACACTGCACTGTAGACATGGAGAGATTGGGGTCACATTTCACACTGCACTGTAGACATGGAGTGATTGGAGTCACATTTCACTCTGCACTGTAGACATGGAGAGATTGGGGTCACACTGCACTGCACTGTAGACATAGTGAGATTGGGGTCACATTTCACACTGCACTGCACTGTAGACATGGTGAGATCGGGGTCACATTTCACACTGCACTGCACTGTAGACATGGTGAGATTGGGGTCACATTTCACACTGCACTGTAGACATGGTGTAACATTGGGGTCACATTTCACACTGCACTGCACTGTAGACATGGAGAGATTGGGGTCACATTTCACACTGCACTGTAGACATGGTGAGATCGAGGTCACATTTCACACTGCACTGTAGACATGGTGAGATCGGGGTCACATTTCACACTGCACTGTAGACATGGTGAGATCGAGGTCACATTTCACACTGCACTGTAGACATGGTGAGATCGAGGTCACATTTCACACTGCACTGTAGACATGGTGAGATCGGGGTCACATTTCACACTGCACTGCACTGTAGACAAGGAGAGATTGGGGTCACATTTCACACTGCACTGCACTGTAGACATGGAGAGATTGGGGTCACATTTCACACTGCACTGCACTGTAGACAAGGAGAGATTGGGGTCACATTTCACACTGCACTGCACTGTAGACATGGTGAGATCGGGGTCACATTTCACACTGCACTGCACTGTAGACAAGGAGAGATTGGGGTCACATTTCACACTGCACTGCACTGTAGACAAGGAGAGATTGGGGTTACATTTCCCACTGCACTGCACTGTAGACATGGAGAGATTGGAGTCACATTTCACACTGCACTGTAGACATGGTGAGATCGGGGTCACATTTCACACTGCACTGCACTGTAGACAAGGAGAGATTGGGGTCACATTTCACAATGCACTGTAGACATGGAGAGATTGGGGTCACATTTCACAATGCACTGCACTGTAGACAAGGAGAGATTGGGGTCACATTTCCCACTGCACTGCACTGTAGACATGGAGAGATTGGGGTCACATTTCACACTGCACTGCACTGTAGACAAGGAGAGATTGGGGTCACATTTCACACTGCACTGTAGACATGGAGAGATTGGGGTCACATTTCACACTGCACTGCACTGTAGACATGGAGAGATTGGGGTCACATTTCACACTGCACTGTAGACATGGAGAGATTGGGGTCACATTTCACACTGCACTGTAGACATGGAGAGATTGGGGTCACATTTCACACTGCACTGTAGACATGGAGAGATTGGGGTCACATTTCACACTGCACTGTAGACATGGTGAGATCGGGGTCACATTTCACACTGCACTGTAGACATGGTGAGATCGGGGTCACATTTCACACTGCACTGTAGACATGGTGAGATCGGGGTCACATTTCACACTGTGCACACTGTAGACATGGTGAGATCGGGGTCACATTTCACAATGCACTGTAGACATAGTGAGATCGGGGTCACATTTCACACTGCACTGTAGACATGGAGAGATTGGGGTCACATTTCCCAATGCCCTGCACTGTAGACAAGGAGAGATTGGGGTCACATTTCACACCGCACTGTAGACATAGTGAGATCGGGGTCACATTTCACACTGCACTGCACTGTAGACATGGAGAGATTGGGGTAACATTTCACACTGCACTGTAGACATGGTGAGATCGGGGTCACATTTCACACTGCACTGTAGACATGGTGAGATCGAGGTCACATTTCACACTGCACTGTAGACATGGTGAGATTGGGGTCACATTTCACACTGCACTGTAGACATGGTGAGATTGGGGTCACATTTCACACTGCACTGTAGACATGGAGAGATTGGGGTCACATTTCACACTGCACTGTAGACATGGTGACATTGTGGTCACATTTCACACTGCACTGTAGACATGGTGAGATCGGGGTCACATTTCACACTGCTATGTACAACAGAGCTCAGTGTAATGCAGACCAATACACCATAACAAAACAATTACAAATCAATCATTATAGTGGTAGGGAGGGGAAAATCACCACCACCACCACCACCCCCTCTCTCTCTCTCCCTCTCTTCCTCCCTCCATCTCTCTCCCTCTCTCTCCCTCCCCCTCCCTCCCTCTCCCTCCCTCTCCCTCCCTCCCTCCCCCTCCCTCCCTCCCTCTCTCTCTCCCTCCCTCCCTCTCCCTCCCTCTCCCTCCCTCCCTCCCCCTCCCTCCCTCCCTCCCTCTCTCTCAGAATAGTGGCCTATCAGCTGCACTGTAACATACAAATGTGCAAGTACAAACACACAGATGGATACCAGTCAGTACAGAGAAACTAATTCAAGATATTGTTATAAGGCACAGAAAGAGATCACTCTGCAGTCAGGCATCCAAACAGACACTGGAGCTGTGGCATCTGAAAGCAGCTGCAGCATGACCCTGCTAAGACATGATCACACCAAAGATGAAAATAATTTATTTGCATCTAAGACCCAAAACATTGCTTGAATAACTCTATTCTGCAATTATGATGGTTGTTGATGCACATTTTTGACTGGCAGTGTTGAGTGATTTCCAGTCCCATAATGAGTTGGACAGATACAAAGACTGCATTGCATATTCTAGTTCTTTCATTGCAATAATTCTACATCCACTTGCATTCTTGAGGTCCCATGGGAATGAGTTGGGTTTTCTTCCCCAGCCAAAACAGCAGGGGGCATCCAGTGCATTTGTATCAATGTGTTGTCCATGATCACACCAATTCTGCCTACTTACCTGACATGCATCCTGGTCATCCACTGCCACCTGGAAAGCCTCCAGCCATTCCACCCCCTGTGGGCTGGGGGTCAGAATAGACCCACCACGTCTCCCTGCCCGATTAGTAAGAGGTGACAAACTAGGGACATATTGACTTGATTTGAATTTACATTCCAGTGATTGTCATGCTTAATGGCCTACAAAGGCTTATAGGCTGTAAAACACCATCCATCCATCCATCCATCCATCCATCCATCCTTTCCCTAGCTATTCCATTTTTCTATAATGGCACAACTGGGTCAGGACTGCTGGGTGGAGGGAGGGTACTGCTGGGTGGAGGGAGGGACTGCTGTAGTGTAAAGACTACCATTCAGAGACCCTCCTGCACAAGGCACCTTTGCACTCCCCTCTGGCCCACAGGAACTAGTGCTGCAGTGGCTGGTGCCAAACAATATGCTGGCAACCCTAGCACATCCAGCCTCAGACAGCTCTGAGGAGGAGGGTTGCCATGGCCCCTCCAGCCTCAGACAGCTCTCTCTGAGGAGAAAAAGGTGTGGACAGCAACCGACACTGTATTCTTTCTTGAGCCAAGACCGACCCCGGCACCTCATTATTTACTCTCTGAGGAAGGTTGCCATGGAGATGGTACTGCTTGACAAGGGCACTGCAGAGTGGCCGCTTCCAGTGTTGTCAGTTCCATCTGCTGCATTGCATTGCCCCATCTGCTCCCACCTGGGCAGCTCTGAATTTGGCCTGCCAGATCACTTGCACTCTGATGAGTCGCTCAGTGCCTCTCGGGTCTTCCACAGGCATGGAGGGCAGCAAATTCCCTTTTTTCCACATGCACTTACCATCATCCCATCACTGTTTTAAGTCTTCTGGTGTGCGTTTGGATCCAAATTCTTCCCAGTGTTGGTTCAAACTTTCTGTGGTGACTTGCAGGCATCATCAAGACACACAGCCTGGCCATCATCGAGTGTGAGACACTCCAGGCCATCATCTCCAAGGATTCCTGTGTCAACCAGCTGTGTGCTGCCCCAAAGTAAGCCCCCCACCCCTACCCCTACCCCCCCCCCCTCCAACCGGACTGCGTTGTGTTTGTGTGGCATTGCTGAGATTTGAAGGTGGGAATTGTAATTGTGTGTGTGTGAGAGAGAGAGTGTGTGTGTGTGTGTGTGTGTGTGTGTGTGTGCACAGGCTAGTGTGAACATGTGTGTGTGTTAGTGTGGGTGTGTATGTGTGTGCATGCATTTACAGGAATCCTCCTCCTCCTCCTCCTCCTCCTCCTCCTCCTCCTCCTCCTCCTCCTCCTCCTCCTCCTCCTCCTCCTCCTCCCTCCTCCTCCTCCTCCTCCTCCTCCTCCTCCTCCTCCTCGTTCTCCTCCTCCTCCTCCTCCTCCTCCTCCTCCTCCTCCTCCTCCTCCTCCTCCTCCTCGCATTTAGAAAAGGCAAAGGCACTGAGGTACCCATTAGATACAGTTGAGTTTGGAAGTTTAGTTTTGTCTGTTGTGCTCTTTACTGTAGATGAGGGGTGGGAGGTAGGGTGGGGGTGTCAGTGTGCAGTGTGTTATTGTGTCAGTTTGGGAAGAATGTTTTTAGTAGGATGATGTGGGAAAACTTTTTTATGTTCTCCAGAGAGTCAAAGTGCTTGCTGGGCAGTGGAGTGGGGTGGGGATTTCCTTTTGCATTGTGTCCTCTTGTAAACATGGAGTACAATTGGCTGCCTGCACTTTTATTTGTGCTTGTTCTTCTGATTTGCCAATGCCGCATGCTTAATGCTGTGTTCATGTTTCAGAGTGCTGTGCGACGCTGTTGTCAACTTCCAGAACACTCTGGAAGAAGTGACAATGATAGCCAATGAAGAGAAGTTTATTCTGAAAAATTTTGTAGAAGATGAGACTGGTAAGAATGCATCTTACATTTTTGTGCATCACCCTTTTGCTTCATACTTTATCACAAAGTAGTGATCCCATTTATTGAAGCAGTTAGTTTCACTTTAATATTTTGCATGAATTATCTCCATGTTGTAGCATGGGGGTATTCATGGATGCTAAGCTAAGAGTAGATGCATGAAGGACGCTATTGATCAGCTGATACGAGGCCGTGGCAGTCTATCGCCAAACTGTTTTGTTGACCTCACTTGTCGGCTTGCAACGTGTAAGTCGTGGAGATGATAGCATGCACCTGATGGCTCTATGAGGTAGACTGCAGTGGTAGTAGCTCTGCTCCTTACTAGCCTGTCGTTCATCATCCTGTGAAACAATAGTGTGGCTGTGTTTGCGTAGGGAAGTTGACAAGATTTATCTAATGTGACAAGTGAGATACAGCTAGTCTTCACAACTGCAGAGTCAGAACTGGGAAACTGCTGGAATGTCACTGAAGGCTCAGAAACAGTGTTGCACTAATGGTGCCTGAACCTTTTTTCTCTCGAACATCCCCATCCCCGCTTATTATATATTTTAAAAAATTTAAATCTTGCACAAAATTGCCTCAAAGAATTGCCAGGCCTGATGAAAGCAGGTTGCATAGACAGCACTGCCTTGTCTGCAGACCCTGCCAAGGTGGTGCACACACAACTCAGCCTGGTGCCACGGGAGTTCGATGTCTACCAGATTGGCGAGGACTCCGCCATCACCTTCTGCCTCAAGGAGTTCAGGGTGAGTGCTTGGCCCTTCCATCTTCCCTCACTGGGGCTGTGCTGGCTTGACTTGACTGTGACAGGGAAAGCAGATAGGGAAGGAGGAGTGTCTTCCTCCCAGTACTGGAGTGGATAGCTGCCCTGCCCTGCCCTGCTCTGCCACACCCCTTCCCCTGCCCCCACACTGCCCTCCCCTCCACTGCCCTGCCCTGCCCTGCCCTGCCCAGCCGTGACATCAGTGCCAATTTTTCTGGTGATGCATCAATCCAACTGCAATCCGTCTGAAACTGGGCTAAGCAGCACCTTCTCAGCCATTTGCACAGGGAAGGTGTCCCAGTCCACAGATGTCCTCATGTTGCATAGGGGTACATGTATTTGACAGATTAGGCCTTTGTGTGGATGTATGTAATCTCCTATGAGATCCATGCATTGAGATAATTTTGCCTTGTGTCCTACACCTTCCATGACCAGTTGTAGGGTGAGAAAGTTATCACACTC
>JAWQFJ010001058.1:0-14085 GCA_034096865.1 Theodoxus fluviatilis | reverse complement strand
AACTCTTCCCTCTCTCTTCCATCATTTCCACAGAAACGGAAATAAAATTCATTAGCAATACCAAAGTCCGGAAAAACCACAACTAGAGAGAAAGCTGCTCTCTCATAGTCGCTATTCACTATGGGCTAGATTACATCCCTCTCCCAAAGGAACATTACCACTAAAGTTCACAACCACTATTCACCATTCACTATTCACTATTCACTATTCACTATTCACTATGGGCTGGATTACATCCCTCTCCCAAAGGAACATTTACCACCAAAGTTCATAACCACTATTCACTATGGGCTGGATTACATCCCTCTCCCAAAGGAACATTTACCACCAAAGTTCATAACCACTATTCACTATGGGCTGGATTACATCCCTCTCCCAAAGGAACAACAACGAGTGCAGCAGCAGCCAGCCACTCGCTCTCCCTTACACAACAGCGCGCGCGGCAGGCGCGGCATTCCAGGGAACCCCCTTCCCCTCCTCGGCTTCCCCCACTTCCGCCAGTGGTGACGTCACTAGCGGAGCAGCAGGCAGCCAAAAAAACGACGTAAACAAAGCGAGCGTGCTCCCACCCCGCTCCACTCTCACCAGTGCAAGCGCTCTCCACACAGCAGCTCACACGAAACGCACCCACACGTGCACACGAGTAGACACTTCACGTCAAAACCGCAATAACACGTGGAGAATAAACAGGAAAGAAAACCATCTTACCATCATATCGCTGACCGTACGCTTCTCCCAGGCTAGCGTACGCTGACTCTACGTGGCTCTCCCCCGGCTCACGTAACCAGAAGAACACAGCGATAACCTCATCCAATTCTCACACAAGAAATCCCAAGAGTAACCCAAACCCACTTCTTCCCTTCTCAGTCCATCTGAAAAGAAGACATTGTCCCAACCCTTGAACAAGTCACTGTACTCCAACACAGTTTCTCAGAAGTCATTGGCGAATACTCCTATCACTGACGCACGCCCGGCGTCAAACCGGTGTCCAGACAAATAGAACCCCTCCCCGGGGATTAAGTTCTTTTCCTCTTTGTCTGTCATGTGATTTACCCTGACTTGCAAGCTCCACGCTTATTTTCCCCAAGTCAGCACAGTTTAGAAGGTGAGTCTAAACTTCGGCAGAGTTACCATAACCAACCAGAGCTAAAGTGATTAATACCGTCCTACGAGAGAACCACTTGAAGAATCACTCCCCTCTTCATCGCATTTTCCCACCTGCGACAATGCGGCTGCGCAAAGACATCGCCTCTGACGGCGGATGTGCATGCTGGCATATCTCCCCCCCTTTCTGCCTCTGATGCAATATTCCCCTAATTGATCAGGCCGCCTAATACGGACTTTTCCCCACTTTACCCGAAGTGGATTTCGTTAGACTTTTAACCTCAGTTCCAACCTGTCTTAACGAAATATTGTAGCTACTGAGCTACGAACGGGAAAACGATACTTGCACCAGCCGTTGGGACCAAAACGGCTAGACGAAACGTTCCCGCGCCTCGGACGTGACTCCAGCCTTCGTGCTCTAGCTCCTCGTGACCAGCACAGCATTCCCTCGGAGGCGTCCAGAAAAACCACGAGTTCCACCCGCGTAGACTCGAAGAACCAGCACTGCAGGGCTCCACCAGAAGAGGATGCAGCACTCGTGGAATTACGTAGACACGAAAGTAGACCGGTGGATCAGTGGACCGTAGATAACCAGACAAGCGATCCGTAGCCTCGTGGCTAGGCCACCCAAAACGCGAATAGCCCAAGCCAAACGGCGCTTCAGCAATTCCTGCTATTTTCAGCTACTCCAGCTATCCCAGCAATTTCAGCCTGAAACACACAATTGTTTTGCCCCCATGAGAAATTACTCTTTCCCCTTTAAATTTACTCGAGCGAGATTCAATATCTCGGCGACGCGTTTAACCCAGACGCCCCAGTTAAACCGCTTACCCATTTCCAACAAGAAAGATTTAATTTACATTCATTTACCCATGAAATAAAACTGATAAATCATTCCCCACAGATTTATTTCAGACTTTAGAGATACGGATCGCCCACGCCCAAACGGATGACCCAATTCCCGCTCAGATTGAACAATCAAATACCCCACGTGGCAAAAGCAAAAAATGGCGGAAACAGTGATATTTACCCCAAGCCAGGCCGTGGTTCGGTCTACAAGACTTCGTCCTAGTCACCCATTCTCATGTGCCCAACTGCCAGTCCGAGTTGGCACAGAGAAATTCCACCAGAGGCCAGCCGCCTCAACCCGCCACCCATGGTGGCTTCACCGACAGCGGGAGCCCACTCACTCCGCTACCATCTCATCCCAGCGATGAGTAAGTTCTCCCCAGACCAACGCTATCCAACCCGGCGTCCCTCTCCTCACGTGATTAACCTCCAATCACTAATGAGAGATTTCCCGCCTCGGCTATCTTCTCCAATCACAACACGATAAAGCCCCAGCGGGCCACAAGCCCCTGCTGACAATCGTGTAGATCCCGTAGATCCAACTCATACCCCCCTTCGGAGACCCCCTCCCGGCTTCCCCTCTCCCGGAGTGAAGCTATAACATTCCACTACGCAATAGCCACGCCCACAGCGGCAGGCGTGCAAGCGCGAACATGGAGAGGATTCTCACCTCGTCTATTTACAACGGGGATGAATAACCCACATCACCTCTATTGTCGCTCATCACGCGACACAGGGAAAGCAGATAGGGAAGGAGGAGTGTCTTCCTCCCAGTACTGGAGTGGATAGCTGCCCTGCCCTGCCCTGCCCTGCCCTGCCCTGCCCTGCCCTGCCACACCCCTTCCCCTGCCCCCACACTGCCCTGCCCTGCCCTGCCCTGCCCTGCCCTCCACTGCCCTGCCCTGCCCAGCCCTGACATCAGTGCCAATTTTTCTGGTGATGCATCAATCCAACTGCAATCCGCTTGAAACTGGGCAATGGTTGTAGCAGTTATCTCCCTTACTTTTTGCAAAATTGCATTGTTTGCTAAGCAGAACCTTCTCAGCCATTTGCACAGGGAAGGTGTCCCAGTCCACAGATGTCCTCATATTGCATAGAGGTACATGTATTTGACAGATTAGGCCTTTGTGT
Source organism: Theodoxus fluviatilis (assembly GCA_034096865.1). Lineage (NCBI taxonomy): Eukaryota > Metazoa > Mollusca > Gastropoda > Cycloneritida > Neritidae > Theodoxus > Theodoxus fluviatilis. The sequence goes on along the minus strand of JAWQFJ010001058.1, from coordinate 11,001 downwards.
GGATGTATGTAATCTCCTATGAGATCCATGCATTGAGATAATTTTGCCTTGTGTCCTACACCTTCCATGACCAGTTGTAGGGTGAGAAAGTTATCACACTCCTGTCCCTTTTTCAGGCCATTCTGAGCTTTGCGGAGTTGACAGCGCTCCCCCTGCAGATCCACTTTGACAAGGCAGGCAGGTGAGTTGACAGCGCTCCCCCTGCAGATCCACTTTGACGAGGCAGGCAGGTGAGTTGACAGCGCTCCCCCTCCAGATCCACTTTGACAAGACAGGCAGGTGAGTGGTGATGCTCCCCCTGCAGATCCACTTTGACAAGGCAGGCAGGTGAGTGGTGATGCTCCCCCTGCAGATCCACTTTGACGAGGCAGGCAGGTGAGTGGTGATGCTCCCCCTGCAGATCCACTTTGACGAGGCAGGCAGGTGAGTTGACAGCGCTCCCCCTCCAGATCCACTTTGACAAGGCAGGCAGGTGAGTTGACAGTGCTCCCCCTGCAGATCCACTTTGACAAGGCAGGCAGGTGAGTTGACAGCGCTCCCCCTCCAGATCCACTTTGACAAGGCAGGCAGGTGAGTTGACAGCGCTCCCCCTGCAGATCCACTTTGACGAGGCAGGCAGGTGAGTGGTGACGCTCCATCCTAAAGGTGGATGCTGCTGCTTGGGAGTACAAGCCCTGGGGATGCTTGCAAGGACCAGTGATTTTTCAGGGAAAATATGTTCAAACCTGAGCTGTTACTAATTGTTTATTACGTAAACAAGCAACCAATGAGCTGCTCATTTGACTATCAAACTTCCTTTAAAATTAAAAAAACTCTTTTTAGATGATTTATTGAAAATGAAACAAACAATTTATAAGTTTGACCCTAACCACGAAAGTCATTTTTGTATGCTTAAAGTGGACCAATACTTGTTAGACAATTAATCTTTCTATTGCATGATACAAGAAGCTGAGTGCCAAGGTCCTTCATGTGATTCACCTGACATTGCTGTCTCAAACATGGATTCTAACGTCCAGAAATGGGGGTCGGGTAGGCAGGATGTCGAGCTATCATTCTGTCAGTCCCATGGCTGGCAACTGGGATTTGTAGAGTTTTAAGTTGGATCTGCTTGGAAAGAACTGCATTACTCAGTAGGAAGTAACTTGTTACCCTGGTCTGCCTTGGTCTGCCCAGCCCTGTGGTCTTCACCATCGACACCGACACCACCTTCAACGGCACCTTTGTGCTGGCCACCCTCTCAGAGCCTGAGGAGGCCCCCCCTGGCACCAGGGCCCCTGGCCCGGCTGTGCAGGCCCGACACCCCCACCCCACCGGCAAGCAGGCCCGACACCCGTACCCCACCGGCAAGCAGGCCTCGGGCAGAGGGTCAGTCCTACTTAGTGACCTCTCCCCCCACTTTCCTCCCTCAAGTCAAGCGTGTAGCACAGGACAGGGGCAGCTCACTTCCTCCCTCAAGTCAAGTGTGTAGCACAGGACAGGGGCAGCTCACTTCCTCCCTCAAGTCAAGTGTGTAGCACAGGACAGGGGCAGCTCACTTCCTCCCTCAAGTCAAGTGTGTAGCACAGGACAGGGGCAGCTCACTTCCTCCCTCAAGTCAAGTGTGTAGCACAGGACAGGGGCAGCTCACTTCTCTTGCTGGGTCAGTGCTTTCTCTTGCTGGGTCAGTGCTTTCTCTTGCTGGGTCAGTGCTTTCTCTTGCTGGGTCAGTGCTTTCTCTTGCTGGGTCCGTGCTTTCTCTTGCTGGGTCAGTGCTTTCTCTTGCTGGGTCAGTGCTTTCCTCAGGGAACGACTCAAACAGAGCTTCATGGCCGCTGTCAAGTGTCAGAACTAGCAAACGTGAATGGCTGGTAATCGCCATGTCTGGCACTAGGCTGGACTCTGATATGTCTCTGTCTACCCAGATAGCTTGATATGTTTGATTCACAATTACCAAAGCAGAACTTTTTCCTTACTGACTGTGTGTGACCCATTTCACCAGGAAATCCAAGCAGAATGCCGGCGCCAAAGGAAGGGCCGCCAACGGGCATGGTGCCCATACAGGCAGTAGGGGACTTAAGAGGTGAGTCAGGAACCAAGTGTTACTAGGTACCATTTAAACAGTCTTTTTTTTGCACAGAAAGTAACAGTTTATGATGAACTTCTCGGTTATTGTGATAATTTTTTCCAACTGTGTCGACTTGGGTGCAAGAAAATGCAAAGGCATCAATGAGGAGGTGGAAAGGTAAGATGGGGTCCAGAGAGCTCCAGTGGCTCTTTGCATGTTTGGGCCGTCCCAGCCTGAGCTACCGGGTAGCCCCGTAATGTAAACCCAGCAAACGGGATGCAGCTGAGGAGAGGAGCGTATTGTGGGCCTGGTGGTATGTTGTACCCATGAAGAAAGTTCCATTTGCACAACCAAAGTTTGTGTGTGTTTGAAAGAGCTGGACTGTGACCACTCTGACTCTGTGTGTTTGTAAGAGCCAGACTGTGACCACTGTGTCTCCACACAGGGGGGGCCGGGGGCCTGCAGAGGAGGACGACATGGAGGAGGAAGAGGAAGTGATTGACATCACCACCGACATGACCACCGTGCCGCCCAGACACAGCACTGCACATCAGTGGAAGAGGAGCAGCCATCCTCCGCAGTCGCCACCCTCACCCCAGCCCTCCACCAGTCGGCAGGAAGCCTGCAGCCCTGTGTTTCCCACGCGGACAGCCAGGAGCAGAGGAGCTGAAAGCAACGGACAGTGTCCCTCTCCCCCTCTCCAGCACACACAGCGAGCAGGCAGCCCAGTGTTCATGCCCCAAAAATGCTCCACACAGGTATGACACCTAGGGGTGTGTGCTGTCTTTGTGTCTCTATGTTCAGACATTTTTGTAGTACTGAGTGAGAATGTTCGTTTAAATGACAACAGTAAAATGAACAGAAAACAGCGAATATAATTATACCCATGCATACATGCACATATGCGCACACACACACAAACACACACACACACACACACACACAAACAAGACAAAAACAGAAGGAAAAGGCCAACAAGAAATCAACTTTTCTATCACCTCCACACGTGCAAAAACACAAGCAAAGTTTCTGGTACTTTGAAGTTGGTTTCTATGATTAGGGGCTTGATAAGAACACAACAGCCTATTTTATTTTCTGATAAAAGCTTGTCAAGAAGGTTCTTAAACAAACATCAGGGGGAAAATGCTTGTAAACAAATTGACCCATTGATGGTGCATAGGTGGATGTATTATATAAACTGAAGGTGTGAACTGTTGGGGGCAGAATTTTGTGAATTGGATTTGGTCTTTGGTTCAGTTTGTGTTGTTATCGTCATGGAAGTATTTAGAGGCATAGTGTGTGTGTTTGTGTGTACATTTTCAGAGTTAATGTGTGTGTGCGTGTGTGTGTCTGTGTGTATGTGTGTGTGTGTATTTCATGAAATAGTCATATCTCAATGATCAAGAGAGTTTGCCATTTGTCACTGAAGATTGAAAACGTTTTCTAGAAGGAATTTACCAGTGCCCATTTGCAAACAGTCATGTTTATCCATCATCAACCCCTTTGCCATTGGTCCAGCACCAGTCTTGCAAAACTGCAAGTGCTTTTGTCCAAGTGCTGAGGCATTGTCTCCCTTGGTTGACCTGGTGTTGTGTGTGCAGGCTGCCATGAATGCATCAGTCATGGCCGATGTGTTGTGTGTGCAGGCTGCCATGAATGCATCAGTCATGGGCGATGTGGAGGTGTTGTGTGTGCAGGCTGCCATGAATGCATCAGTCATGGCCGATGTGTTGTGTGTGCAGGCTGCCATGAATGCATCAGTCATGGGCGATGTGGAGGTGTTGTGTGTGCAGGCTGCCATGAATGCATCAGTCATGGGCGATGTGGAGGTGTTGTGTGTGCAGGCTGCCATGAATGTATCAGTCATGGTCGATGTGGAGGTGTTGTGTTTGCAGGCTGCCATGAATGCATCAGTCATGGGCGATGTGGAGGTGTTGTGTGTGCAGGCTGCCATGAATGAATCAGTCATCGCCGATGTGTTGTGTGTGCAGGCTGCCATGAATGTATCAGTCATGGTCGATGTGGAGTTGTTGTGTGTGCAGGCTGCCATGAATGCATCAGTCATGGCCGATGTGGAGGTGTTGTGTGTGCAGGCTGCCATGAATGCATCAGTCATGGGCGATGTGTTGTGTGTGCAGGCTGCCATGAATGCATCAGTCATGGGCGATGTGTTGTGTGTGCAGGCTGCCATGAATGCATCAGTCATGGGCGATGTGGAGGTGTTGTGTGTGCAGGCTGCCATGAATGCATCAGTCATGGGCGATGTGGAGGTGCTGTGTGTGCAGGCTGCCATGAATGCATCAGTCATGGGCGATGTGGAGGTGTTGTGTGTGCAGGCTGCCATGAATGCATCAGTCATGGCCGATGTGTTGTGTGTGCAGGCTGCCATGAATGCATCAGTCATGGGCGATGTGGAGGTGTTGTGTGTGCAGGCTGCCATGAATGTATCAGTCATGGTCGATGTGGATGTGTGTGTGCAGGCTGCCATGAATGCATCAGTCATGGGCGATGTGGAGGTGTTGTGTGTGCAGGCTCCCATGAATGCATCAGTCATGGGCGATGTGGAGGTGTTGTGTGTGCAGGCTGCCATGAATGCATCAGTCATGGTCGATGTGGAGGTGTGTGTGCAGGCTGCCATGAATGCATCAGTCATGGGCGATGTGGAGGTGTTGTGTGTGCAGGCTGCCATGAATGCATCAGTCATGGGCGATGTGGATGTGTTGTGTGTGCAGGCTGCCATGAATGCATCAGTCATGGCCGATGTGTTGTGTGTGCAGGCTGCCATGAATGCATCAGTCATGGCCGATGTGTTGTGTGTGCAGGCTGCCATGAATGCATCAGTCATGGGCGATGTGGAGGTGTGTGTGCAGGCTGCCATGAATGCATCAGTCATGACCGATGTGGAGGTGTTGTGTGTGCAGGCTGCCATGAATGCATCAGTCATGGGCGATGTGGAGGTGTTGTGTGTGCAGGCTGCCATGAATGCATCACTCATGGCCGATGTGCTGTGTGTGCAGGCTGCCATGAATGCATCAGTCATGGCCGATGTGGAGGTGTTGTGTGTGCAGGCTGCCATGAATGCATCAGTCATGGCCGATGTGCTGTGTGTGCAGGCTGCCATGAATGCATCAGTCATGGCCGATGTGGAGGTGTTGTGTGTGCAGGCTGCCATGAATGCATCAGTCATGGCCGATGTGGAGGTGTTGTGTGTGCAGGCTGCCATGAATGCATCAGTCATGGCCGATGTGGAGGTGTTGTGTGTGCAGGCTGCCATGAATGCATCAGTCATGGCCGATGTGGAGGTGTTGTGTGTGCAGGCTGCCATGAATGCATCAGTCATGGGCGATGTGGAGGTGTTGTGTGTGCAGGCTGCCATGAATGCATCAGTCATGGCCGATGTGTTGTGTGTGCAGGCTGCCATGAATGCATCAGTCATGGCCGATGTGTTGTGTGTGCAGGCTGCCATGAATGCATCAGTCATGGGCGATGTGGAGGTGTTGTGTGTGCAGGCTGCCATGAATGCATCAGTCATGGGCGATGTGGAGGTGTTGTGTGTGCAGGCTGCCATGAATGCATCAGTCATGGCCGATGTGTTGTGTGTGCAGGCTGCCATGAATGCATCAGTCATGGGCGATGTGTTGTGTGTGCAGGCTGCCATGAATGCATCAGTCATGGGCGATGTGGAGGTGTTGTGTGTGCAGGCTGCCATGAATGCATCAGTCATGGGCGATGTGGAGGTGTTGTGTGTGCAGGCTGCCATGAATGCATCAGTCATGGCCGATGTGTTGTGTGTGCAGGCTGCCATGAATGCATCAGTCATGGCCGATGTGGAGGTGTTGTGTGTGCAGGCTGCCATGAATGCATCAGTCATGGGCGATGTGGAGGTGTTGTGTGTGCAGGCTGCCATGAATGCATCAGTCATGGGCGATGTGGAGGTGTTGTGTGTGCAGGCTGCCATGAATGCATCAGTCATGGGCGATGTGAAGGTGTTGTGTGTGCAGGCTGCCATGAATGCATCAGTCATGGGCGATGTGGAGGTGTTGTGTGTGCAGGCTGCCATGAATGCATCAGTCATGGCCGATGTGGAGGTGTTGTGTGTGCAGGCTGCCATGAATGCATCAGTCATGGGTGATGTGGAGGTGTTGTGTGTGCAGGCTGCCATGAATGCATCAGTCATGGGCGATGTGGAGGTGTTGTGTGTGCAGGCTGCCATGAATGCATCAGTCATGGCCGATGTGTTGTGTGTGCAGGCTCCCATGAATGCATCAGTCATGGCCGATGTGGAGGTGTGTGTGCAGGCTGCCATGAATGCATCAGTCATGGGCGATGTGGAGGTGTGTGTGCAGGCTGCCATGAATGCATCAGTCATGGGCGATGTGTTGTGTGTGCAGGCTGCCATGAATGCATCAGTCATGGGCGATGTGGAGGTGTTGTGTGTGCAGGCTGCCATGAATGCATCAGTCATGGGCGATGTGGAGGTGTTGTGTGTGCAGGCTGCCATGAATGCATCAGTCATGGGCGATGTGGAGGTGTTGTGTGTGCAGGCTGCCATGAATGCATCAGTCATGGGCGATGTGGAGGTGTTGTGTGTGCAGGCTGCCATGAATGCATCAGTCATGGGCGATGTGCTGTGTGTGCAGGCTGCCATGAATGCATCAGTCATGGCCGATGTGTTGTGTGTGCAGGCTGCCATGAATGCATCAGTCATGGGCGATGTGGAGGTGTTGTGTGTGCAGGCTGCCATGAATGCATCAGTCATGGGCGATGTGGAGGTGTTGTGTGTGCAGGCTGCCATGAATGCATCAGTCATGGTCGATGTGGAGGTGTTGTGTGTGCAGGCTGCCATGAATGCATCAGTCATGGGCGATGTGGAGGTGTTGTGTGTGCAGGCTGCCATGAATGCATCAGTCATGGGCGATGTGTTGTGTGTGCAGGCTGCCATGAATGCATCAGTCATGGGCGATGTGGAGTTGTTGTGTGTGCAGGCTGCCATGAATGCATCAGTCATGGGCGATGTGTTGTGTGTGCAGGCTGCCATGAATGCATCAGTCATGGGCGATGTGTTGTGTGTGCAGGCTGCCATGAATGCATCAGTCATGGGCGATGTGAAGGTGTTGTGTGTGCAGGCTGCCATGAATGCATCAGTCATGGCCGATGTGTGGTGTTGTGTGTGCAGGCTGCCATGAATGCATCAGTCATGGCCGATGTGTTGTGTGTGCAGGCTGCCATGAATGCATCAGTCATGGGCGATGTGTTGTGTGTGCAGGCTGCCATGAATGCATCAGTCATGGCCGATGTGTTGTGTGTGCAGGCTGCCATGAATGCATCAGTCATGGCGATGTGGAGGTGTTGTGTGTGCAGGCTGCCATGAATGCATCAGTCATGGGCGATGTGGAGGTGTTGTGTGTGCAGGCTGCCATGAATGCATCAGTCATGGTCGATGTGGAGGTGTTGTGTGTGCAGGCTGCCATGAATGCATCAGTCATGGGCGATGTGTTGTGTGTGCAGGCTGCCATGAATGCATCAGTCATGGGCGATGTGTTGTGTGTGCAGGCTGCCATGAATGCATCAGTCATGGGCGATGTGGAGGTGTTGTGTGTGCAGGCTGCCATGAATGCATCAGTCATGGGTGATGTGGAGGTGTTGTGTGTGCAGGCTGCCATGAATGCATCAGTCATGGGCGATGTGGAGGTGTTGTGTGTGCAGGCTGCCATGAATGCATCAGTCATGGCCGATGTGTTGTGTGTGCAGGCTGCCATGAATGCATCAGTCATGGGCGATGTGGAGGTGTTGTGTGTGCAGGCTGCCATGAATGCATCAGTCATGGCCGATGTGTTGTGTGTGCAGGCTGCCATGAATGCATCAGTCATGGCCGATGTGCTTGTGTGTGCAGGCTGCCATGAATGCATCAGTCATGGCCGATGTGGAGGTGTTGTGTGTGCAGGCTGCCATGAATGCATCAGTCATGGCCGATGTGTTGTGTGTGCAGGCTGCCATGAATGCATCAGTCATGGCGATGTGGAGGTGTTGTGTGTGCAGGCTGCCATGAATGCATCAGTCATGGGCGATGTGGATGTGTGTGTGCAGGCTGCCATGAATGCATCAGTCATGGGCGATGTGGAGGTGTTGTGTGTGCAGGCTCCCATGAATGCATCAGTCATGGCGATGTGGAGGTGTTGTGTGTGCAGGCTGCCATGAATGCATCAGTCATGGGCGATGTGGAGGTGTGTGTGCAGGCTGCCATGAATGCATCAGTCATGGGCGATGTGGAGGTGTTGTGTGTGCAGGCTGCCATGAATGCATCAGTCATGGGCGATGTGGAGGTGTTGTGTGTGCAGGCTGCCATGAATGCATCAGTCATGGCCGATGTGTTGTGTGTGCAGGCTGCCATGAATGCATCAGTCATGGGCGATGTGTTGTGTGTGCAGGCTGCCATGAATGCATCAGTCATGGTCGATGTGGAGGTGTGTGTGCAGGCTGCCATGAATGCATCAGTCATGACCGATGTGGAGGTGTTGTGTGTGCAGGCTGCCATGAATGCATCAGTCATGGGCGATGTGGAGGTGTTGTGTGTGCAGGCTGCCATGAATGCATCACTCATGGCCGATGTGCTGTGTGTGCAGGCTGCCATGAATGCATCAGTCATGGGCGATGTGGAGGTGTTGTGTGTGCAGGCTGCCATGAATGCATCAGTCATGGCCGATGTGCTGTGTGTGCAGGCTGCCATGAATGCATCAGTCATGGCGATGTGGAGGTGTTGTGTGTGCAGGCTGCCATGAATGCATCAGTCATGGCCGATGTGGAGGTGTTGTGTGTGCAGGCTGCCATGAATGCATCAGTCATGGCCGATGTGGAGGTGTTGTGTGTGCAGGCTGCCATGAATGCATCAGTCATGGCCGATGTGGAGGTGTTGTGTGTGCAGGCTGCCATGAATGCATCAGTCATGGGCGATGTGGAGGTGTTGTGTGTGCAGGCTGCCATGAATGCATCAGTCATGGCCGATGTGTTGTGTGTGCAGGCTGCCATGAATGCATCAGTCATGGCCGATGTGTTGTGTGTGCAGGCTGCCATGAATGCATCAGTCATGGGCGATGTGGAGGTGTTGTGTGTGCAGGCTGCCATGAATGCATCAGTCATGGGCGATGTGGAGGTGTTGTGTGTGCAGGCTGCCATGAATGCATCAGTCATGGCCGATGTGTTGTGTGTGCAGGCTGCCATGAATGCATCAGTCATGGGCGATGTGTTGTGTGTGCAGGCTGCCATGAATGCATCAGTCATGGGCGATGTGGAGGTGTTGTGTGTGCAGGCTGCCATGAATGCATCAGTCATGGGCGATGTGGAGGTGTTGTGTGTGCAGGCTGCCATGAATGAATCAGTCATCGCCGATGTGTTGTGTGTGCAGGCTGCCATGAATGCATCAGTCATGGTCGATGTGGAGGTGTTGTGTGTGCAGGCTGCCATGAATGCATCAGTCATGGGCGATGTGGAGTGTTGTGTGTGCAGGCTGCCATGAATGCATCAGTCATGGGCGATGTGGAGGTGTTGTGTGTGCAGGCTGCCATGAATGCATCAGTCATGGGCGATGTGAAGGTGTTGTGTGTGCAGGCTGCCATGAATGCATCAGTCATGGGCGATGTGGAGGTGTTGTGTGTGCAGGCTGCCATGAATGCATCAGTCATGGCCGATGTGGAGGTGTTGTGTGTGCAGGCTGCCATGAATGCATCAGTCATGGGTGATGTGGAGGTGTTGTGTGTGCAGGCTGCCATGAATGCATCAGTCATGGGCGATGTGGAGGAGTTGTGTGTGCAGGCTGCCATGAATGCATCAGTCATGGCCGATGTGTTGTGTGTGCAGGCTGCCACGAATGCATCAGTCATGGTCGATGTGGAGGTGTGTGTGCAGGCTGCCACGAATGCATCAGTCATGGTCGATGTGGAGGTGTGTGTGCAGGCTGCCATGAATGCATCAGTCATGGGCGATGTGTTGTGTGTGCAGGCTGCCATGAATGCATCAGTCATGGGCGATGTGGAGGTGTTGTGTGTGCAGGCTGCCATGAATGCATCAGTCAATGGCGATGTGGAGGTGTTGTGTGTGCAGGCTGCCATGAATGCATCAGTCATGGGCGATGTGGAGGTGTTGTGTGTGCGGGCTGCCATGAATGCATCAGTCATGGGCGATGTGGAGGTGTTGTGTGTGCAGGCTGCCATGAATGCATCAGTCATGGGCGATGTGCTGTGTGTGCAGGCTGCCATGAATGCATCAGTCATGGCCGATGTGTTGTGTGTGCAGGCTGCCATGAATGCATCAGTCATGGCGATGTGAGGTGTTGTGTGTGCAGGCTGCCATGAATGCATCAGTCATGGCGATGTGGAGGTGTTGTGTGTGCAGGCTGCCATGAATGCATCAGTCATGGCGATGTGGAGGTGTTGTGTGTGCAGGCTGCCATGAATGCATCAGTCATGGGCGATGTGGAGGTGTTGTGTGTGCAGGCTGCCATGAATGCATCAGTCATGGCCGATGTGTTGTGTGTGCAGGCTGCCATGAATGCATCAGTCATGGCGATGTGGAGTGTTGTGTGTGCAGGCTGCCATGAATGCATCAGTCATGGGCGATGTGTTGTGTGTGCAGGCTGCCATGAATGCATCAGTCATGGCGATGTGGAGGTGTTGTGTGTGCAGGCTGCCATGAATGCAGCAGTCATGGCGATGTGGAGGTGTGTGTGTGCAGGCTGCCATGAATGCATCAGTCATGGCCGATGTGTTGTGTGTGCAGGCTGCCATGAATGCATCAGTCATGGCCGATGTGTTGTGTGTGCAGGCTGCCATGAATGCATCAGTCATGGCCGATGTGTTGTGTGTGCAGGCTGCCATGAATGCATCAGTCATGGCCGATGTGTTGTGTGTGCAGGCTGCCATGAATGCATCAGTCATGGCGATGTGGAGTGTTGTGTGTGCAGG
>JAWQFJ010001057.1:61831-81669 GCA_034096865.1 Theodoxus fluviatilis | reverse complement strand
AAATTTGCAATGTGACGTGTACATTTTTTGCACAACCTCAGCCGTTTTATATATGCAATAACATTTTGATGCTCTGAGGCATGCTGTCATAATTTTTATACTTGCCGTATGTATATAATATTGTGTTACTGGCTCTTAATTAAGAAAGAATATTAGATGTTGCGTTAATCTTTGGTTACTATGCTTTCTTAATAAAGATGCCCATTATCTCTCTCGAATCAAGTGTGCGGTGGTCTTGTTTAAAAAAGGATTTGTGTGAAAAAATGCAACAGAAAAACATATTTGTGGACTTAAGAAAAGCGGAATCTCGGACAACCTAAAACGATGGGTCTGGTCGTGGTTGCTGGGCTCTCCTTTTATCGTCACTTCACGCAAAGAGCAAAACTGTATTAATCCTCCATTGTCAAACCTTTTGCTGTGGAATGTACGCGTGGGGGCGGGTTTCCCTGAGGCTCTCTTTCGTCGTCACTTTACGCATGGAGCGAAAATATGAATCCTCGCTTGTAAAAGCTTGTACGTTCGAATGCACTCTTTGAAATGAGCTGTCTGGCGTGTCATGACCCTGTCGTTCTAGATTTGCTCTATCGCTCAGGGTGCATGGGCGAAATCCAATATGGAAGACCGTGTAACCACTGCCGCCGAAAGGGAAGTCTGTTGAGGCATTGCGATTACCTGGGGGGTGGGGGTGGGGAACCGACAGCAACCCCTCAGGCACCGTCAGAAGAAAGCTGTCCTTGGTGGAGAACACGACAGACGAGTCTCGTTACGCCGTAGTGCTTCTTTCATTTAGACCACTGGTGCTTGAAATCCGAGGGAGCTTTCGTATTGACTGAGTGGTGTGGATTGCAGGATCGGGCTGTGGCAGTCTTCTTGGTTTTGGAGAGAACAAGCGCTTTGTCCAATATGTCCCGGACTGCTTTCGTTTAATCCCCACCTTTCTTCATATCCAGATTCTGCAGTTATTTTGTTTTGTAGGACGTCGTTGTTTTGTTTTATCCCCAAAGAAGGTTATTTCCCCTCGATTCGTTTGTTACTTATTTGGCCAAAACAAAATTTTAAAAAACCTATCAACGGATTCCGAATAAATTTAGTGGACGGTCAGGGTTTCACCCAAGGAACAACCGGTGAAATTAAGGGGGCGTATCCAGAACGGCGATTTATCTTTTTAACACTCGATTTATCCCCTAACCCCGGGTTATCTTGATCGCTTAGATAAGGTACGCTCGTCAGAGGATCCTAGGTTGCGCTTTGCTATATATACTGGTTTCCAGCCAAGGGAGAGCGGAACAGACAGTTGGAATCGTCTGAGTTGAGAGATAAATCGGGGTTAAAATAACTCGCCGTTCTGGATACGGGCCCAGGGCCCGTATTCACAACGGCGATTTATCAGTGATTTATTTTAGCCCAGATTTATCTCTAAACTCAGACGATTTCAACTGCCTGTTCCGCTCTCCCTTGGCTGGAAACCAGTATATATAGCAAAGCGCAACCTAGAATCCTCTGACGAGCGTAACTTATCTAACCGATCAAGATAACGAGGGGCTAGGGGCTAAATCGAGTGTTGAAAAGATAAATCGCCGTTGTGAATACGGGCCCAGGAGACTATCTTTTATATCGTTTTGGAATTACAATCATGCAGAGTAATTCTATCGCTCATCACGTCAAACTATTGATGACGTCGGTGTACGCGTTCCGCTGTCAGAGATGCTTTCAGCCACTAAAATGAACTAAACTTCATGGAAAATAAAGTGTGGCGCCTTTGGCGGAGGTTTGCGCTCTCAGAGTGCTCTCTAGTTGTCTCATTCTGTGAACCCGAGTCACGTGACTCTGGCACAGTTCGCAATGAATGCGTAATAGACTTGACCCTTCGTATTACAGCATTGCGCCAAAAATAGTTCGTTCTGATACTATTTTTTCTCCCCTTTTTACATAAATCATTCACATGTCAAAAACATTTTCCATTTCAACACAAATTTTCTTTTATCGAATAAACGCTTGTTTATTGCCCCAACAAAAGTAAGTTAAGAGTTTTGTGCGAAACAGTCTTCAAACTACTTTAACGGCGTATGTCACGGAGCAGATTGGCTATCCCACAAGTCTCTCGTGTGACCTCCATTTGCATATTTTGGACGAGAACCTTTTATCACGTGATGGCAACTGGGCTAGAGACACTTTCGCCGGTAGGCGAAGTCTCTAGTGAACTAGCATGTAGTTGTCTATGCAAGACGAGGAAACACTCCTGTCACGAACATTTAAGAATCACGATGGAAGAGGCTGGAGGAGATGCCGTCTACGTCAGTGCATATCCCCAATTATTAATCAGCCCCTGCCGTTTTCCTTTTTCATCTGAGACGAAGCTATTAAAACCTCTGTTTTCGATATTGGAGAGTCAAGCACACTGTCAGTGTAAATATCACTGCCGAATTCCCTAGCTCATTTTAGTCATCTTAGACCCGGTTTGGCGAGGAAAACTTGTCTTGAAAATGTCAGAGACATTTTGCTGAGATGGATGGACCTCGTTCTTAGTCGTTTGACTTCTTGACGAAATTTATTTAGAATCAAGGACACTCAATATAGTGAGCCAGATGGCGGAACATACGTATTTGCATACTCAAACTATCTTATCAACGAAAAATATCAGTATGTCATCATAAGACCACTCAATGGGATGGAAGTAAGAACTTGAGCAAAATATTTAATAAAAGGAAGAAATCGGCACTGGTCCATACACTCAATGAACGTTTCACCCAAAACACGCAACAGTAAAATTCTCACACACACACCGGAACTTTACATCATATTTGCTAAATAATCCATCCACATTCTACCACAAAAGCTTCATAATAGCACAAGAGAAATTTCTGGCTAGAATACCTGCTCTCACAGCGTCGAGATGACTGAATGCTTGGCTATTCCCCTAGTGGGCCCTTCCTTCACTAGCCACCTTTTCTTGTTTGAATCGGCTTCATTGTGTGCATTCGTTGGGACATCTATATGATTCTGCGATGAACAACGGATGATCTGTTTTAAAACCGTCAATCTGAGTAGTTGTAATCAGCGTAGCATTGCTTGCAGCATGGCGCTTTGAGTAGTGAGTAGCATTACGTCAAAGATTATAGGTTACACAAAGATAGTTCATTAGCTAATTGTTATGAGGATCGAGACACGTTGCGCCCCAAGCGGCCAGGACTATGGGGAAGTAATCACACTGCTTAGATACATGTAAAAAGTGCTTGTTTGTCGACGCGTTTCTGATGCATTCCGATCATGTTTGTGAATACATTTACGGTGTAATGTGTAATAAAATGATTTGCTGCAATAATGGGGGTGTTTTGGCTTTGTTTTTTTGTAGCAGGCGTTGTGAAATCGAAATATTTGGTTCATCTAAATGGATGCTTCTGCGCATGCGCGTGAGCCTATAGTCCGTTTAAACATTGCTCTGTAAGTGGACGCTACTGACTTCGCACGCCCGGGGAGTTATGCCAAAGATCCGGCCGCGTTAAAGCATGCAAAAATATTAATTAGATTAAAAACTAATCGAAAATACTCATATTAGACTGTTTTAACGTATACTTTCTGCACAAAACCCACAGAAGATAAGTAAACAAACCTCACCGGTCGTATGTACCTAGATGGCTAGCAGACGAATAATCTTTGTCTCCACTGACAGAGCAATATTGAAACGGACTATAGGCTCACATTTCGATGAACCACATATTTCGATTTCACAACGCCTGCTACAAAAAAACAAAGCCAAAACACCCCCATTATTGCAGCAAATCATTTTATTACACATTACACCGTAAATGTATTCACAAACATGATCGGAATGCATCAGAAACGCGTCGACAAACAAGCACTTTTTACATGTATCTAAGCAGTGTGATTACTTCCCCATAGTCCTGGCCGCTTGGGGCGCTGCGTTCCGAGCGTCTTGTAACTCTATATAGCAAAAGCTCGGCATGAGCTATCTTTGTGTAACCTATAATCTTTGATTACGTTGCGCGAAGCGCCGCGCTGCGACCAACAAGCAGCGTTGTATTGCTCGAAGTGCCGCGAACTCAGCCTTTTTTTTTCCTTCTCCACAGCTGTTGCATTATTTGAGAGGGAGAGGGATGGAGAGAGAGGAGGGGGAGGGAGAGAGAGGAGGGGGAGGGAGGGAGGGGGAGAGGGAGAGGAGGAGGGAGGGGGAGGGGAAGGAGGGAGGGTGGAGCGGGGAAGGGGAAGGGGAGGAGGAGGGAGGGAGAGGGGGAGGAGGAGGAAGAGAGAGGAGGGAGGGGGAGGGAGAGATAGGAAGACCCTTTTGCCTACTCCAGGACAAAGTTGAACAGTCACTGTAAACATTAAGGCAGGCGGCTAATGTGCGGCAGCGATATAAGGGATAAGCGTGTCTAATAATAAAGAATAAAGCAGTGTAATTCAGGCCAGAGCTGCTCTGGAACGGTTTGGTTTTCCATAAAATTATTAAAGTTGGGAGGGGTTGGGTTGGGAGGGAGTCTCTTTATTTTTAATCTACACAATAGAATATACTTTCAAAACACATATATTGCCGATATTTGTATACTGAAGAGGCGAGAAAAATAACATCAATAAAATGGTGTTGTCTTTGTTTATGAGTTGTATGGATCGATTGTTTGTGGCAAAAACCACGTAAAAAATTATGTCAAATGTGTAACATGGCGCAAGTTCTCCGAGTTGTCTGTCCGGTTCTTGAGCCCCCAAAATGTTCTCTCTCTTGTCAAATCAGTGTCTGGACAACCGAAACTTTCAGATATACACTCTTGTTGGACTGCATACATAAGATTTCATACTTTGATGGATGGATGGATGGATGGAGGGAGGGAGGGAGGGAGGGATGGATGGATGAATAGATGGATGAAGGGAGGGAGGGAGGGAGGGAGGAATTGGAAGGATGGATGGATGGATGGGATGGAGGAATTGGATGGATGGGATTGATTGATGGATGAAGTTTTTACGAGCTATCAGCCTTGGTAGACTCTTGAAGGCCATTGATCACGAAAAATCATTAGACCAGGTTAGAAAAATATATAGTCCAATCACGATTTTCCTAATTATAAAGCTCTTACGAATCGCGTAGGGTGACGCGGTGGATCGCTTCTACCCCCCAACTCACAGAGAGAATATTTAGTGGGCTGGATGCTTTTGAAGATTTACTATAGCACGCAGTCAAAGCTTGTGAAAACGTCGACATAATAGTAAATGAATGCATAATTTTATTCATTTGGCCCCAGAAGTTAATTTTGAGAAAAAATATTCTAAAGACCTTACCTGGAAATTGTGAGCCTCCCGCCCACGGAGGACGTGACGTCATGATGGGACATTCGCCGACTCTGCGTGCAGACAGCAAGGCAACATCAACGCCCACCGTTTCGAGAAAACGAAAAGTGGTAGAGAGTGTGCATGCTGTAGCAGAATGTTTACTAAGATGTAGGCCTACTGATGGAGTGGGCATCCATTCTTTATTATGAAAACCGTCACTACACTGACGGTGAGTTCACTTTGTGCGCATGTGCCGTGCGAAGTTCGCGCAGACCCAGAACGCGGAGATCTGCAGTAACCACTTCTCACCTGAATGCCCCCAGAATCGTACCGGCTGGCAGAGCAGATGGGACTGCCCACAAAGCGCGAGAGATTACTGCCAACGGCTGTCCCGTCTATACAAAAACATGACCTCTTGAAAACAACGACAAGCGCGGGCAGGAGACTGAAGAGAGAGGAAGTTCGATCTTGTCGACAACGAGTATTTCGACAAGTCACGCAGTCCCAACCCCAGTGACCACAGTCACATGCAGTGTGACATTAATTGTCACATCTTCTACGCTTGGTGTGACAGGTGCTAGTGGAGGCTGTGCAAAAAGACAACACTAAAGGGTAAGTGCATTTTTATTATGCTTTTTATTATGCTCTTTTTTACAGGTATCATGGTACGATGCAGTATCTCATAAACTTCACAATTATGTGTTCCAATGGAAGAGTTCGAGCATATTTTGATCACAATAATGGACATACACATATGTGAATGGAGAATAATTAAGCAAGTCTTTAGCACGATAAAATGCAAAATTATCGGCTCAGGATTTAATTTAACCTCAAAACTGGTCAGAACTTGCTATTTTGCAACATGACTGATGCTCTAACATGACATCATTTGATAAAAACCTACAATAAGCAGTAAGCTCTGCATTTCACGTGCTGATAACCTATGTTACAGTAATCCAAGATGAGAAGCCAGCATTCAATGTTTTTGCAATCAATAGGAAAAAAAATTCCGCAGCCAGGCGCCAAGTATTAGTAATGATGTAAATATGGGACGGGTGAACTACACTTTTGTAATATAATTCTGGCAAAGTGTGCAGATGTCAGAAACGTCGTTTTCTATTTTAAGCATCCCTATCATAAGCGTAATTCCATTGCTGGGTTCAAGTTGCAGAAGTAGGACAACGTCGTACGGACACAGGGTCTGCGCTTTTTAGTGGGCAGAGTGGCGCCTGGCTGTGGAGGTCTTGCCGTCTTGCCGGCAGCGATTGAAACGTATGGCCGCAGTCGCTTCATGTCCCCGTCACCAGCTGGAACTTCTGGGCTTTCGGAGCCTGCTGCAGTAGCTCAGCCAGTTGCCCCTAGCAGCCAAAGGGTGTGTGGGGGGGTCGGGGAGGGCAGAAGGGGAAAGGGAGGAATGGGTGCAGGGGATGTGTCTTCGAGGCAGGGTCAGATCGTCCAGATCCAACAGTTCCTTTTCACCACCCCCGGAAAAAACAAACAAACCTGTGCACCAAATCCTGTATCTGACCCCGAGAGACATCAGTACGAGCATCTACCGATCAAACAGAAAAATAAACACCCAGCCTTAATTCGCCGTTTCCTCTGGGGCCAGAGGCTGCTCACACATTGTGTGTACGGTAACTGAATAAGAGAAACGTCACACGATCTGTGTACAGTGTTGTTACTGCATCACCGTTTCCCCTCCGTCCACAAAGACAATAGCCCATGTCTGCACATTTCAGTGACCCAACAAGAGGCTGCTGAACAACTCTGCCAATACAATGTCTACGACGGGCCAAAGCAAAAAGACAAAAAATATTTACAGAAACTTCCCAACCCTTCAAACTTGTTTAGAATACAAGATCAGGAAGAGAAGCCGTAAGCAATGACACGATTTGGATAAATGCAACGAGATTTTCTGACGACTAAAACGGTACAAGCCATTTTCATTTTTGTTGAATTCGATTGTTTTACAGAGTATTAAAAGATCGCCGGGTCATTATCATGACGTGTGTGTATCTGTTTCTCATCTTGACCTTGGGGAAAAAAGTCATGCTCGTACGATTTTTCAGTATTGTAAAACCTCCTTTGAAATTTGCCTGTCAACAACAAATACTACATGTGTAGGGACAGAATAATATTCTATGTTTTTGTGAAATCCAAAATATGTCTAATGAGGCAAAGTGATCGCACGCGTAGTAAGACCCCTACACCGTCAGTGACGTATTGTTTGTGGCTTTGAACGACTGCAGCAGCAGATGGGGGGAGATATGACTGCTTCAAATGTTGCATTCAGCGATCTACTAATCATTTATGGAATCAGAGTAGTCAATGTACGTTCAAATTACAACGCAGTCCATGTAATAGATCAAATCGGTCATCGCAGATAGTGGAGACGGGTGAAGCAGATTCACGACAAAGATCATCTCACCAACAGCTGAGCAGCCCTTTTCAGGAACTGAGAAAGTCGCAGGTGGTGGAGAACTCTTTCCCCGTGTTTCCATCTCTGGCCATGACTTTCAGCTCCGTGCCGCTCACAGACATCGTAGCATGGATTTGCCTCTTCTTCTCTCCAGTCAGGTCTGGCATTTCCACTGTGAAGTGACCGATCTTCTCGCAGCCCTCCTCTGTCACGTACTCGGGGCAAGGGCTCCTCGTGCGGTAGATGTTGAAAGAGGTTTTTGTCTGCCCAGTATTTACTGGAGTGAAATTCTTGAACGGAAGCTGCTGGTCAAGGCTCACGATGTCGTTGATGACAATGAAAACAGAGAAGACATCGTTGCACATCTTCACCCCCTCTATGACTTCAGCTTTTGCCTCGTCGTGTTCTCCTTCAACGAAGTCTTCGTTTGTGTCGACGCCGTAGGTGAAGGGCGCGACCCTGGTGGAAATGACCTGGGGGCAGTGGCCGTACTGGACGGCGCCCATCAGCACAGTGAGGGACGGGGAAGGGGGCACCAGCACTCGCTCCTCTGGGAAGGCGCTGGTCACTTCGTCCTGGATGACCTTGGACTCGGACAAGCCTCCCACCAGCAAGATGGCGTCCACTCGGCCCACGGTCTCGCTTTGGAGAACTCTTGTCATTGCCGCGATGATGCCTTCCTTGCTCTCGTTATAGAAACTCAAGGCGATGCTCTTGTCGACGAGAAGTCTCCTTTTTACAATGCTGACTTTGCCATCGTATTTGGTATCCCTTAGACACACTGAAAGATTTTCTTGCAAAGACGGAGGTATCCTGATCGGGAACTTGTCAGAAAACCCGGTCTGTAGTTTTGCCATTTCAAATTTCCTCATCAAATCCAGCATTTCTGTATTGTCGATGGAGGCTACGCCATCGAATCCCAAGATTTCATTCAAGAAAGCCTTGAAGTTGTCATCAACCTTGACCCCTCCACAAGGTGCTCCTTCCGGTCTGTGCAGCTGCTCCAAGTTTCCTCCTCGTCTCACCTCGAACACGGAGATGTCCACAGTGCCTCCTGCAAAATAGACAACACCTTCCAATAGACTGCAGTTGTGTACCTGACGGAGGGCTCCAGAGATATTCGCGCAGTTGGGGCAGTTCACTTGTTTAATTGTGCGCGTGCGCGTGCTTGTGTTTAGGGGGGATGGAGTGGGGTGAGGTAGTGCTGGGAAGAAATGGGAAGCGGGTGGGGAAGATATAGGGGAAAGAGTATTCTGAGGTTGAGAGAGGCAGGAGAGTGAATATACCTGCCCGCTTTTCTGCCTGTCTGTCCGTCTTCATTCCGTCTGCTTGGGGGCTTGTACATGTGTTATGGTTGAAGATCGGGTATGTGTGGTTGCGTGACGATGGTTGTTTGATGTGCATGCTTGTCTTTTTGTTCCTTCTGTGATTACTTGTTGCGATGTAGAATGCCTATGATGTAGCGCTAAATGTGTCTTATCTTATTGTGTCTTTCTGTTTACTATATCTGATGCGCGTGTTCAGTATGTATATTTACAATGGTTAGATTTGTGATGAAGTAACATGGTGTTATTACATTTGTTAGAGTAATAAATTATGATACATTTGAATGCTATCTTATTTCATGGCCTATGATTAGTGTGTGGACTCCATAACTTGAGCGCTGTGATTGAGTTAATTAATGTTGAACTTCTTGTACGTTTCTGTTTTTGTATGTATGTATTATGTTTTTGCCACCGACAAAACAAATTTCCTTGTAACAATGAGGACAATAAAGTATCTTGTATCTTGTATCTTGAAGACTGTAAACCGGAATGACAGTCAAGAGAAGTAACTCTCCGTAACCTTGACATTATTGCTATAGTCCATTTTAGCATTCGTATTCCAACACCCACTAAAAGCGCACATCCTGTGTCCGTACAAAAGTTGTCTTACTTCTGCAACTTGAACCCAGCAATGGAGTTACGCTTATGATAGGGATGTTCAAAATAGAAAACGACGTTTCTGACATCTGCACACTTTGCCCGAATTATATTTTAAAAGTGTAATTCGGGCAAAGTGTGCAGATTTGAGAAACGTCGTTTACTATTTTAAACATCCCTATCATAAGCGTAACTACATTGCTGGGTTCAAGTTGCAGAAGTAGGACAACGTCGTATGGACACAGGATCTGCGCTTTTTAGTGGGTAGAGTGGCTGGCGCCTTGCTGCTGAATTCTCACCCCACTGTTACCTCCAACTCATTTCTCCAAACGGACTATAGCAATAACGTCAGGGTCACGGAGAGTTACCTCCCTGGACTTTCATTCCGATTTACGGTCTTCGCGAGATTGGTTGTGCACTGTAGGGTAAAATTCGTACAAAATACACAAAATTGTGGTCTTTTAATGGCTAAAAAGTTTACATAAGGAATCTACATACTCTTGCGATTAGGAGAATAGTTTTATTTTTTGTGCTATTATAAATCTATGTTAATATATTTTTAATCAATTCTTTAACATAAGATCAAGAGTGCCCTGACTCAATTGCTAGATAGCCCGCCACGGCGAGGCTGTGCCTCATGGCCAAAATGGCTGCCTTTGGCTTTGGGAAACATAAGAAAGTCGTCATCACAAATATGCGCTGTGACACACATTTCGACTCGTGATTATTACCCAGCGTATGCGAGAAGTTACAAGATGTTAGGCTGATATTGTTCTTTTCTTTTTTCAAAGAATAATTGCTCGGAAAAAATTACCGAGCTAGATTCATTCCTGGCGGGTCTTCCGGCAGAGCAATTAAACCGTCTGCAACGAGTTCAAAACAGTGCGGCAAGACTGGCTCTTATGAAGGGCAAGCGCGATCACGTGACACCCCTCCTGAAACATCTACACTGGCTTCCCGTTAATTTCCGCTGCCAGTACAAAATTGCTGTTTTGGCGTACCGTCATTTTGATACAACCCTTCCGGCAAATCTGTCGGCCTCCCTTTGTACCTAACACCCTTCCCGTTCTCTCCGCTCATCAAGTGAAAAGCTTCTGAAAATTCCAAAGCGTAGTACCAAGTCTTTTGGAGAGCGTAGTTTGAGTTTCATTGCCCCTAGTGTCTGGAATTCCCTGCCGGCTGGCCTACGTGATGCACCAACTATGTCCATTTTAAATCTCAGTTTAAAACCCATATGTTTCGTCTTGCTTTTCTGTAACCTCCTAGTGTTTTTTTCAAGTCCTGGTATGATAGTCGTTCGAGTGTTGTGCTATGTAGTATGACTGACGAGTAACTGCGTGTAAATGTGGCTATGCCCGCGCATTGAGTTCTTGCAAGAAATGCGCGTTATAAATGCGAATTATTATTATAATTATTGTTATTATTATAATTATTATTATTATTATTATTATTATTATTATTATTATTATTATTATTATTATTATAATGTCAGCAAAAATTTCTTCGACAGACGCCTAAAAGATTTCAAGGGAGGCAACTCAATATTTTACATTAACCCTTAGTTTGTTGTGTAACCTCACTTAATGCACAGTGGCCCAGGATCTCTGTCTAGCTTTATACGTCCTTACGTGATTGGCAAGTACTCTGCTGGTAGCAACTTTACAACGGTCCAGCCCAGGGAGGCCTCGAGTGAGATCCACTGCGTTTTCGCTGACCGGAGCACCTCGGAGGAGATCCAAGCTTGTCTTCTGTACGAGGAAATGCTGGCGACAGGCGTCAGGAAAACCCACGCAGACAGCGTCGAGAGAGACGACGGTGACGCCAGAGCTCTCCATACTGCAAGCGCATCGGGGGCAAATGTTGGGACAAATCACTCCTACAGTGGAAACGCTGCTCTTCCCGCCCAAAGCGCCGAGGACTCGAGCTTCATTCTCCACGTCCCTGGTGATGACGTGGTGCAGAGCAACGTCCATCCTATCGCGGGAACCAGCACCGGCAGTTCTGGCGACAGCAGTGACTGGTTGAAAGAGGCGGAACGCAGGGAGCACCTTAACCTCGCTCTTCTCCAGAAAAGCATGGCGGCTTCACGACAGAAGCTTGTCAAAGACGCAACAGGCCATCCCACCTCCAGCAGCTCCACCAGCATCACTCAAGAGACGAACGCTCCGGTCACCGTAAAAGAGGAAGAGGGCACAGATACTGCTGTCAGTGGTGTGGTCAACAGAAAGAGGGTCAAGCATTCTCGCAGAATCCCTCTGGTGTTCTCTGCCGTGTACGCCTGTGACATCTGTGGGAGGGAATTCAAGAACCCCCAGAATCTGGGCTCGCACAGGCGCATCCACACAGCGGCCAGGCCTTGTCGCTGCCTGATCTGTTTGAAGGACTTTATGTTCCCCGCGCAGCTGAAGATGCACGCCAGGACCCACACCAAGGAGAGGGATTTCATTTGCGATATCTGCGGGAAGTCCTTCTGCAGGAACTCCGTTCTCAAGGTCCACCGGATCCTGCACTCGGGGGAGAAGCCTTTCGAGTGTGCCGAGTGCGGAGTCCGGTTCCAGCTGAAGCAGTACCTCCGCCTGCACATGGAGGGCGTCCACTGGAAGATCAAGAACCACGCCTGCCCCTACTGCCAGAAGCGCTTCCACCAGAAGACCAGCCTGAGGACCCACATGGGACGCCACCGAGGGGAGCGTCCTTATGGCTGCGAGCACTGCGGCCATGGCTTCGGCGACCTGGCGACCTTGAAAAAGCACCTGCTGACCCACACCAACCGCAAACCCTTCCCCTGCCGCCAGTGCGGGGCTCGCTTCCGACAGCGGTCGGGGCTGGTCAGTCACGAGATGACCCACACGGACGAGCGGCCCTGGACGTGCGAGTCGTGCGGGGCCTGCTTCCGGCAGAAGGCCCACCTGCACGCACACCGCGCCACACACCTGCTGGTCCAGCCCTTCGCCTGCAGCGGGTGCCAGCGCCAGTTCGCGCGCAAGTGCAGGTACACACAGCACGTGGCGCGCTGTCCCCACTTCAGAGCCATGACACTAAGCCAGGAGGACCCGAGCTCCCTCGGCGGCGGTGCGCTGGATGTTGTGGGCTTGTCTGCAGTCTGAACATGAATGAGCTGTGTAAGATTCCTTCTCCCCACCCGGAAACAGCTCCAATCCCCCACCCCGGTGGGTTGAACGTCATAGTTTTTGCGACTTGTTCTCGGTAGTTATGTGACTTCTCCCGTCAGGTTGAATGTCGATGAGTTGGTGGCATTCTATCGTCGAAGCAAGGAGAGAAGATTGTGGAGAAGTTGCAACATGGAGGGTTGCTAGACTTCCTCGGCGGTGCTTACAGCTTGGAAAGGCTTGGCCGTAAAACCTCTTCCATCCATCCACCCACACATCCACCCACACATCCACCCACACATCCATCCACCCATCTATCCCCTTGGTGCTCAGGTTGTAAACTTCATTGCACGTCTGTTGTTTGGCTCGGTTTTGCATATTTTGGATCTGTTTCCATTGCTTAGCATGACGGAGTTAATTTGTTTTCTTTAAAGCTGATATGTTAATGAGTTTTTGTTGTTGTTCTTGTTTTTGAGTTGTTCATCAATAAGAGTTCATAGGAAAAAAGCACTTGAATATACTATATATTTGCATGTTGTATTCTCATTAGTGTTTTCAATTCTCGCACCATTTTTGTTCAGCACATTGAAAATCACCCCATCTCCATTCCCACTCCACCCTCCCTTCACCACCACCATCCCCCTGTGGGTTGGGGGTGAGAATAGATCCACCGCGTCTCCCTACGCGATTCGTAAGAGGCGAATAAATAGGGACATTGTGACTTGATTTGCGCTTACTCTAAACTGTAATCGTTATTTTCGTGCTTAATCGCCTTGCATAGCCGATAGACCGTAAAACTTCATCCTTCCATCCAGCCTTCCATCCATCACCACCGCCATTGCACTCCAGCATTGTCATGTGGTCTTATCTTACACAATACTTGTTGGAGGACATGCAATGTGCGTAGACATAGACTGCAAATTTCATTCACCCAAATATATGCATGTCACTCTTTAAGACGTTTGGTCTTCTATTCGGTGAGACGAAACGGGTGAATCATCTCTTTCTTATGTTCGTTACGGACATTGTCTCAGTGACTGCATTTTGATGAAATGGACTATATCGAGAAATTGTGAGAGAAAAAAACACCTCTATGTGCATTTTGTCATGTCTAATTCTGTTGCTCATTACTGTAGACATTTCATGACTTTGCCAATATTAGGAACATCCCAAATATAAGACAATAAATCTCCCTCGGTGAAAATTAAGTCTTTTTTTCTTACTTCCACTTCCAGTTGTGTCACAGCCTTTTGCGGTTTCGACAGTTTACTCTCAACTAACTTATGTCTCCTTTGGATCAATGAAACTCCGTGGTCGAAAGGTCGGCGCGCTTGACCTGCGGTTGCTTGCGGTTGGTCGGTTCGGCGTTCCAAGCTGTGCGGTCCCAGAGTTGCATCATTGCGCACGGTGCTCGGCTCATAACGTCCCTCCCCACCCAGGAGTAAAACGGGGTACCTGTGACAGCAAAGATGGCACACTGTATTACGATTAACCCTTGTATGCAGCCATGAGCCGTCATCGGGTTGGAATCCTCCCCAGGGAGAGGAGTTGGTGGTGGTGCCTGCATTGTATCTGTCTGTCACTTTCGTTAGTTGCCAGAGATCGGGATTGATCAAGCAGCCCAGTGATCAGGGAATAAAGTGTGAAGCGGTTCGAGGCCCATGCATGGGTGATAAAACGCTATATAAAACCCACATCTTTACGTTTGACCAATCAAAATGCTCATCCTCTTTGAGGGTTGGAAGCTAGATAAAAACTACCGTGTTTCCCCCACAGTCTGCTCAACAACAAAGCAACGCCAAAAAAGAGTCTTGCATTATTTACAAAGTGAAGTGTGCACGGAGGAAGAAAACAGACTTGGACGTAATACCTACATTCGCCAACGATGTGTCACACCACAAAATGCAAGGAAGCACATAATTATTATGCTAAGTATTTCAGGCGGAAATGTACCCCAAGTGTACAGTTCTTCCAAGGGAGGTTAGTCTTCATCAAGTCTTGTATTGCAGTGTGGTTGCACGGTGGGCTAGTCTGTGTGTACTTGGGGAATGAAATGTCTTCCTTCACAGGCTGAAGGACGAAAAGTGCGGAACGACACTGTGAGAAGCAGTTCTGATGTGATTGCGATGTAGGGATGGGAGTTTGCCGCGCTTTTTCTCTCCGATCCTGAAGTGTGCACTCTCGCTTTTCTAGGAAAAGGTTGGAGGACAATAGCTGTAGTGTGGGCGAGGGCGCACACATGTGAGTAGAAAGAGTGAAAGAAATGTAAATGAGTTGGAACCTTTCAAAAGGTGGAATAGTAGGTGGGAGGCAAAGAAACCTTTTTCAATAACAGAATGAAACTGTTGGGATGTAGGCCAACAAAGGACAAAGTGTGTGTGTGCGCGTGGGGGCGTGCGTATATTTGTGAGTACATGCGTGTGTGTTTGTGTGTGTGCGTGTCAGAGAGCGTGCGTATATTCGTAAGCAGTATCTCTAATTACCGCGATACACCGCGATACATCGTGATACATCGCGATACACCGCAATACATCGTGATACACTATAATTGTTAGTTATTCTTCAAGTCCTAGATTATATTCGTTAGATTATTATTTTAGTCGTATGATAGATGAGCTATGTAGTATGGCTCTGACGAGTGACTGCGAGAGAGAGAGAGAGGGAGTACTAAGTAATGATTATATGGTATCAATAAACTAATATAATTATTTGTTTTCAGTCCGATCTTTTTTTATTATTATTACATTATCACCATCATAATCATCATCATCATAGTATTCATCATCCAGAAAAACAGGAGTTTGCCCAGAAAAACAGGAGTTTTTTTTAATCAAAATCATAAAAAGACACTATGATACTGATCTCTCTCTCTCTCTCTCTCTCTCATAATAATAATAATCATCATCATCATAATAATCATCATCCAGAAAAAAACAGGAGTTTGTCCAGAAGGAGATTGTTATCAAAATCATATAAAGACATACTAATATCTCTCACTCTCTCTCTCTCTATCTCTCTCTCTCAGTCTCATCATAACCATCTTCATCATCATTATCATTATCATCATCATCGACTTTACTTACATCATCATCATGTCAACAGGAGAAGAATTTGCTGAGCTTAGACTTGGTTCTCAGGGCCGGATCAAAGTTTTTTGAGGGGGGGTGCTTAAAATTGTTTTAGGGTCTTCTCATCGAAGTGGCGAAGCCACGAGTGCGTGCCTGCAAAGCAGGCACGCCCCTCTAGGGGGGTCCGGGGGCATGCCCCCCCGGAAAATTTTGAGAAAAATGGTGCAAATCTGTGCAATCTGGTGCATTTTGGCAGTGTTTTGGGAGGTCATTCAAAGGCAAGAAATTTATATAATGTATAACCACCCCCCCCCTCCCTCCTTCCCCCAACTCCCGGCTGCCACGGAGGTTTTTTTTTTTTTTTTTTTTTGGGGGGGGGTGCTCGAGCACCCCCAGCACCCCCCCTAGATCCGGCCCTGGTTCTTTATGTTACTTTGCACTTTTTCCTCGGTGTCGTTGTCTTGGCTGCACGCTTTCTCTTTCTTTGGTTTGGCCTTTTGCCTCTGTTGCTCGGTTTAGTGGATATGTGGGTTTTTTTAATTGGAGGACCGAACGACAGATGGGACAGCTTCCCTCAAAGCCACAAAGAACCGTTTCAAGTGCCGTTCTCTGTACTTTTGGTCTGTAGAGAACCACTTCCGTTTGTCCACCTGAAAATGCTCACTCTTCGTCAGCCTGCAAGTGCCTAGTCCTGCAACTGACCGTCGCAACTCTCTTCTTTGTTTCTGTACGACATCGTGAAGTTGGACACACAGGTCCATCAACCTCAGTGACCTCCACTGGACAGCCTGTTTTAGAATGTGGTTGGCACTTTCGCAGTTGTTGTTTGTCCATGTCTTAGACTCAAGAACCAGGCCTGGTTTCTCCAAGGCTTCTGCATTTTCCATCAGTAGAGGCAAGATCTTTTCTGTTAAGTGGTTTTCGAGGGTAGGTTGACCAGCGCAGCTTCCAAAAAAGTTTTGGAAAAGATCTCTGAGATCTTCTACATCAGCAGCCTGGTTTATGACGCCCTGCTTTCCGAACAACCTATCCACTATAGGAGGCCTTGCCTTGGCTGGGACTCCCACTTTGTCTTTGAGAAAGTGAATCAAAGTGTTTCTCAGGTGACGCGTACACACAAGACGCTTAGAGTTCGGAAATGCTTTCTTCGCTGCTTTCCGCAAAGCCTGCTCCTCATCTGACCCAATGACAGGCGGAGATGACAAGCCCAATTTTTTCCCATTCATAACTTTTGTTTCAGCGCCGACCTTAAATTACCGCCTTAAGATGCTTGTAGACACTTGCACTTTTAAGGTATTGACATAATTTCGGTGAGCGTCTAGACAAAAGACGTCTTTTTATGGCTGCCAAGTTTCATTGCTGTATCGTGTAAATACGCTGAGATATGGACAATACCGCACTGTCACCCGATAAAAAAGGCCTCAAAACCAGCGTTTTTGCCTGCAAAACGTGTTAACGCCTCCTGACTTTCAAAGCCCTCAGAAGACACACCCTTTTTGTTTTCTCTTCAAAACGCATGTTGTCTTAAAGATAAATGGTTGGGCTATCGTTTAACGTTTAGTTTTACAAAATACTGTTGCACCTGAATATTTTATGAATTTAAGAAACGGAAAAGTCGTTTTGCAAGTTCATTTTTGGGGGGTACTCACTTTGACGCCCAGCTGCGCAACGCTGAGTTAATATAATCGTGATCTGTAAACAGGATCATAAAGAAGAATGAATGTCCTTTCCGAGCGTATGTATATGGTTACTCAATATTTACTCGTTCAGCTTTTATAGCAAATTTTCGT
This sequence comes from Theodoxus fluviatilis, assembly GCA_034096865.1. Classification (NCBI taxonomy): domain Eukaryota; kingdom Metazoa; phylum Mollusca; class Gastropoda; order Cycloneritida; family Neritidae; genus Theodoxus; species Theodoxus fluviatilis. The sequence continues at coordinate 64,077 of JAWQFJ010001057.1, read as the reverse complement.
ACCGGCCCTAAACTTTTGCGGACCAGTGTACATCGTTTTACACTGATTCACTTACCAAGTTAGAGCTGCGGCTTCACGACATCAGACCGGCCCGGTCCATCAGACGGATCGAAGCAGCTTGATAAACTGACCCGCTTTTTAAAAAACTGAACCTGTTGAGATCCTTGGCTCACAAAATACCCAACACTGAATATGAATCACTCCGACCAAAACTGAATCTTAATCCAGCAGTCTGGTCTCGTATGTAGAGTTCTGATTCATTCCATTCAAATTTAGACCCCAACCGGTCAACACAATTCAAACTCAAACCACACACACACATATAATATAGATGTATATACCGAATTCACTTATTCAGAATCTATCCTTTTAAGTTCAGAACCCAACCGGTCAACTCAACTCAACTCAAACCATTCAGTGATTGCATCATGAATTGGTATTTTAACAAAGCAAAAACAAAAACAAAACTAAAGACAAATAAATATATACATTGGTATATTTATCAAAACTGTATTAGAAAAAAGACGTATAAATATATATTTGTGTATCACGATGTATCGCGGTGTATCGCGATGTATCGCTGTGTATCGCGATGTATCGCTGTGTATCGCGATGTATCGCTGTGTATCCCGATGTATCGCTGTGTATCGCGATGTATCACTGTGTATCGCGATGTATCGCGATGTATCGCGATGTATCGCGGTGTATCGCGATGTATCGCGATGTATCCCAGTGTATCGCGGTAATTAGAGATACCCTTCGTAAGTGCATGCGTGTGCGTGTGTGCTTGTGCTTTTGGAATAAAATTAATGTTTCTAATCAAACCTGTGAAATAGTCATGCAAGTACAGTTGTGAATATTGTGATGACAGGCAGTTCCTAAGTCAAGTAGACAAGTGTTTGTACCTTGTGATCAGTGGAGGCATGTGCCATTCTTGGGGAACATTTTGCCAGCTGAGCGATGATTTCAGAAGAGTTGTACATGTATTAATGGTAAGCTGTATCAAAACCTGTAATGGCCTTTAGGAATTCTTGATGTAAAATATATTATAACCCACCCATTTAGATATATACAATGTATAATATCATGAACACATCTATTTTGATAAGCAGTGTTTAGTATGATTAACACTTCCATTTTTGATTCAATATATATTATCATGAGCACTCTAGTTTGATATACCCTGTACCACATCAACAACACTCCTAGTTTGATATACCCTGTACAACATTAATATCACTTTCAGTTTGATGTACCCTGTACAAAATCAATATCACTTCCAGTTTGATATACAGTGTATGATAACACTCCTGTCTTGCCCTTTCCCTCATATCACTGAACCAGTGAATTGGCAGATCAGTTGGGCCTCAGGCCCTCACTCATATTGAATCTGCAAACAGCAGGGAAAGGGAAAAAATCTGTATCAGTTTCCAGGTCCAAAGTTTTCTGTAAGTTGTGCATGTTTGATTGTTTGTTTGTTTGACGATGCAGTTCTGCATGTTGCCAGTCAATGGGAAACAGATGGCTATGCTCCTGTCCATTTCGCAAATATTCACTCTCAACATTTGAGGTACCTGGCAATTTATACTGATTTGAAATATTGGTGACCAAGAAGAATATTTGTTTTTATGTCGCATTATGAAGCCATTTAAGGTACATGTATACAGCATTTGAATCATACTTGTTCCATATTATGAGGTGTCTGGTGTTACTTATAAAGATTTGAAGGCAGCCATGTGATCGGAATGGAGAGGTTAAATTTCAGTTGCAGACTGAAAGTGACAAGGTTATACCTTACTGAGTAGTTTGTGTGAAAAGTTTCATACTGTTGTTGCATTAGGGTACATCTGCTTTAGTGTGTTGTCACAAAACCATGTCAAAGGATTTACTGTGGAAGAGTAAAACATCTCAGCTGGCCTATGATGTCATGAAAGGCAATTGAAATGTGTGGACTTTTGTTGTTGTTGACCAAATGGGTCAATGCACAATAGCACAAAATTGTTTTTTTTTGTGGAAAGATTCTCATGAAATAAAGCGTGCATGTTGCTGCATCTGCTCATTGTTTGAGTTAGTAATTGTTGGTGCTGGCTTATTGGGATGTCAGGGCTCGTTGTTGCTCTTGTCCCACTAAGAAATACATTTTAGGAATGGTTTTTAGAAGGAAAGAAATTCACCATTAGGCAAAAAAAGACTTGTGGTTATGGTAACAGAACCAACCCTAATTTTTTCTGCAAACACAACTTTTT
>JAWQFJ010001057.1:57000-61821 GCA_034096865.1 Theodoxus fluviatilis | reverse complement strand
TTTGTGCCATAGGTTACGTTATAGTACTGATAGTCATATCATTTGTTCATTATGTTATCAGGAGACGGAAGATGATATGCATTTCTCGTTTAAATGTCCTCATTTTTCAGATTTGAGAAAAAGATACATGAGTCATAGACACAACAACAATGCCGGAAACCTGGTGGATATTTCGTAGTCGCAGGATGGAGCTGTAATTGGAAACTTAGCAGCATATTTGTATTTTGCTTTTTTAAAGAGAAGATGATAATGATCCAAATTTACATGTCATTAAATAGATTGTCATTGTTGTACGAGCCTGTGGTCTAACAATGAAATAATTCGAGTTTTCTCTCTCTCTCTCTCTCTCACTATGTGTGTGTGTGTCTATCTCTCTGTGTCTCTCTCTCTCTTTTCTCTCTCTCTCTCTCCTCTCCTCTCTCTCTCTCTCTCTCTCTCTCTCTCTCTCTCTCTCTCTCTCTCTCTCTCTCTCTCTCTCTCTCTCTCTCAAACACTTATAATGGGCCGGAGGCCTAACAAATAAAAGTTTTTCGTTCGTTCGTTCTCAAACACTAATGCTCCTTACCGCCACAGTCCACGGTCATGAAGCGCTTGCCACTTCCAGTGAAGTCAGTGCCGGGTGACGAGGGCTGGCTCTGGAAGTAGCGCAGGCAGTAGATGGAGGCCGCCTCAGGTTCAAGGGCAAGAACAAGACGGTCGTCCGCAATGCCAGCCTGTGGAGAGACCAATGAATGGCGCTCAGTTACTGTACTGTTGGTCGAAAACATGGGTGACGTGTGAGAACAGGACGTTTTCGTGGAAGCTGCCGTGAACATTTGAACACGTGGACTAGATCTTCCAGGATGATTGAACCCTGTCCCGATGTCCCCTGGAGGTCTCTCGGGCTGCTTGGGGATGCCCCTGGCGGGGCAACTGCTCGAGCAGGCCCCCAAAAATCAGCAGCCAGGGGTTCCGGCTGGAGGGGAGGGTGGGGGTGCGGAGTGGGGTGGGGGTGCGGAGTGGGGTGGGGGTGCGGAGTGGGGTGGGGGTGCGGAGTGGGGTGGGGGTGCGGAGTGCGGTGGGGGTGCGTCGAGCGGCTCCGGCCGTGTGCTTTACTCAAACTAGTCAGTGAGTTACTTCGCAGGATTATGCGTCAGTATGCAGGAATATTCCCCCTTCTACTTCGTTAAACACGCTGCTTGAAAGGAGTGGGGGGTAGGGGTAACAGCGGGGGAGGGGGAGTCAAGAGTTCGTGCAAGTATACGGACGATGTGATTCAGGGTGTACTCAGAACGGTAGGTTTTCCAACTTTGCCTGATCAGTGTATGTGACGATGTTTACAACGCATTGTGTTCGTGCTTGAGAAACGAGGCTAAAGTTGGCAGAATTGTTTCTGAGCACAAAAAACCGTCAGCAGCGCACTATGTTATGTAGTGACTCTCCTAAACTTTACGTGACAGTAAAATATTAAGCATGTCTTCAATAAACACGCTGTTTTATCTGTGATATGCATGAATGAGTGAATCTTTTGTTGAAAATTTTCATTTTGACATTTTCCCAATTTGGTGTGGTTTCCTCATGCACAGTCACATTTCTGTCATCCTGGTTGCCTCAGCAAACCACTACCTTGTTGCATGAGCGTTTTTACATTTTTGAATAGATTTTTATCACCTTCTGTTGACCTTACATCACCTTTTCAGGTTGATAGGTTGTTAAGTCTCATTCATTCATTCGTTCATTCATTAAATTCGTTCGTTCGTTCGTTCACTCATTCATTCACCCGGTAAAGCAGGTCGATCACTCGATTGCAGTTGCCTTTTCTGTCGAACATTGGTAGTGCTCGAGGTCTGCTCATTTCCATCGATAGTATCGACATACAGTGTCATTGTTGGACTCTTGCGCTAGTCAACAAGCTGGACACACAAGACATAATCAGCACTAGTAATTTTCATGCAGACTTTTTCTATCATAAAGATGACATTTATTAGGAGAGCTGGATTTATATGGCATACGTGGGTACAGCTTCTGGCGTCATTTTCCATGAGACTGACCTCTTGAAACTACACGGTGGTGTTTACAATAACCGAGACACCAACTTTGACAAAGATTGTGTGGCTGTAGGGTGGCCTAAACTTTTACCAACAGGAAGCTGGTAAGTGCTGAAGCAACCGAGAGGGAAAGTGGACTAAGTATGGCGAGTACCTACCACAGTGGCTGCCTCCCTCATGAACTGCCTCGAGCTGTCGGTCCAGATTGCCGGGACAGTCAGAACCCACTTGATTTCGTCCTCCTCCTCCTTCTGCAGCTTGTGCAAGGCGTGATTCTTCAGGTAGCGGATCGCCTCTGAGAAGATGTCCAGGCCTCTCATCGACTTCTTCTTGGTTTTGTCCATGATGACCAGATCTCTAGTCAGGTGCTGCAACAGTCGTTTTGAGTTTCAAATACATAGAGCGTGTGTATTCAAAGAGACATGTCCATTAACTGCCTTTTCAAAAGTACCCGTTTTCAAGTACCGAATGACTGCATTACATTGAAAACCGGCTTATTTGTTTGTCTGTCTGTCTTTATTTCTACCTGTCAGGCATATCGGGACCGAGTATGTTGGTGCGTCAGTTTCCGAGAGTCTGACTACGCATGCGTAAGTCTCTGTCTCTGTCAGTCTCTGTCATGTTCGTAGGCTAAGAAAAGATGATAAGCTGACACACAACTGTACGCTATCCTCATTCAATCCACAGCACTCATTGGAGAAAGCAAACCTCTCCATAGATAAGTTGAAGTTCTGAAAGTTGTGATACATTTATTCCCTTCAAAACGTTATCTGCATGTGAGGTTCTCCCGGTTATCACCAAGTAATTTGAAATTATAACCGTGGTTAGTTTATAATTAAGTTTATTTCCTTATCGAAATTTCACGCAGACTTCACCCGAGAATTCTTGGGCCACGAATAACTTAAAACAGAGACTCACATATGAACTGATTCACAAGCATGATGCAAATTGTGCAAGCCTGATGAACTGGCAACATTCTGATAATCTCGTGCCGGAAACAAAACTTGTACATGTTTGGACTTTCATAGAAATACTCTTTCTGTGTCTGTTCGTGTTCATGGATTCTAGCACCACTTCTTAAAAAAGAGTGTTGACCAGAGCTTCCTACAACCTTCTGCTTTAATTGTGTAACAAATGCTTCAATAATCCTTGACTGCTGCAGCAAGAACTGGGTCAATTACGTATCATCAAGTGGTTTCAGTAACCTGGGACTGTCGGTTGAGAAGTAAGTTAATCATGTAACGTAAAGCAAGCTCCCTAGAACCTATGCAATTCTCACACATGAGAACATTTATAAACCTACACGTATACAACTGTAAAGACAACTCACAGCTTGGCGATGGAGCTCCATCTTGAATCTGTCAAAGAAGAACCACTTGCTGGCCTCCGTCCTGTCCTCGTCTATCAGTCTGGCATACCGGTCCTCTGCCTCGAGACCAAACGAAGCGAATTTCCGGTCCGGCGTGAATAGAATGCATGTGGGAACTCTGTGCGTCATTTTGTCGAAGTCGGTATTTCTGACCTCAACATTGAGACAATCTACCTTGAGTGGGTCACGGTCAAAGTCACTTTTGGAGGAGAAGGCGTAGCCCGAGAGGGTGGTGCCAAAATCTATGGCTACCACCAGGACGTCTGGATGGACAGGACGCGAAGTCGACAAAGTGCTCTGCAAAGTGTATTACATGAAACAATCGCAATGTTGATCATTGATACATTTTTGTATTCATTCGCATCATCAGTTTGTTTCTGTGTGTGCGAGTCTGTAGTGTGTGCGTGTGCGCGTGCGCGCGCGCGCGTGTGCGAGCGTTGTGCGTCCGTGCGTGCAATTGCGTATGTGCGTGTATGTTTGTGACTGCATGTATGTATTTATTTGTGCATGTGTCTGTCCCTCGTGCTGTCTCTGTGCTTGTGTATGCGCGTGCGAGTGTGTGTATCGTTTGGTTGTGTGTGAGTGTGTGTGTACGCTTGTCTGCCTGCCTGCCTGCCTGTCTGTCTTTCCGCCTGTCCGTCTGTCAGTGAGCCTGTTCATCTCTGTCTGCTAGTGTGAGCGTCTGTGTCTGTATATATGTGTGTGCTTGAGAGACAGGCAGACAGAGAGGTAGACAGACTGAGGGGCGGACAGACAGAGGGGCGGACAGACAGAGGGGCGGACGGAGAGAGGGGCGGACGGAGAGAGGGGCGGACGGAGAGTGGGGCGGACGGAGAGAGGGGCGGACGGAGAGAGGGGCGGAGAGGGACGGAGAGAGGGGCAGAGAGAGGGGCGGAGAGAGAGGGACAGAGAGAGGGGCGGAGAGGGACAGAGAGAGGGACAGAGAGAGGGACAGAGAGAGGGACAGAGAGAGGGACAAAGAGAGGGACAGAGAGAGGGACAGAGAGAGGGACAGAGAGAGGGACAAAGAGAGGGACAGAGAGAGGGACAGAGAGAGGGACAGAGAGAGGGACAGAGAGAGGGACAGAGAGAGGGGCAGAGAGAGGGGCAGAGAGAGGGACAGAGAGAGGGAGAGAGAGAGAGAGAGAGAGAGAGAGAGAGAGAGAGGGAGGGACAGAGAGAGAGGGACAGAGAGGGACAGACAGAGAGAGACAGAGAGAGAGGCAGAGACACAGAGAGACAGAGAGAGACAGAGAGACAGAGAGAGAGAGACAGAGAGATAGAGACACAGAGAGAACGAACGAACGAATGAATTTATTTCAGGGGGCCATCCGCCCATTTGAATCATATGTACAAAGGAAAAAAGCAAAACATAAACAACAATACATGTTTGCTTCACTCCACAACTTGCAGTGTTGCACACGT
>JAWQFJ010001057.1:49500-52000 GCA_034096865.1 Theodoxus fluviatilis | reverse complement strand
AGAGAGACACACAGTGAGAGACACACAGTGAGAGACACACAGAGAGACACAGAGAGAGACACAGTGAGAGACACACAGACACACAGAGAGAGACAGAGAGAGAGACACAGAGAGAGAGACACAGAGAGAGACACACAGAGAGAGACACAGAGAGAGAGACACACACAGAGAGAGACACACAGAGAGAGACACACAGAGAGAGACACACAGAGAGAGACACACAGAGAGAGACACACACAGAGAGAGACACACAGAGAGAGACACATAGAGATAGACACAGAGAGACAAAGAGAGAGAGAGACAGAGAGAGACACAGAGAGAGAGAGACACAGAGAGACACAGAGAGAGAGACAGAGAGAGAGAGACACAGAGAGAGAGACACACAGAAAGACACCTAGAGAGACACACAGAGAGAGACACACGGAGAGAGACACAGAGAGAGACACACAGAGAGAGACACAGAGAAAGACAGAGAGAGACACACAGAGACACAGAGAGAGACACACAGAGACACAGAGAGAGACACACAGAGACACACAGGGAGAGAAGAGGAGGGGGCAGGGGGCAGTGTCCCGTAACGAACAGAGACAAGGAGAAACAAACTAAGAGCCGGTGTCGTAGAATATTTCGGAACCAGAATACATCGGAACCGGTTCCCAAAAATCCTAGGATATTTCGGAACCATTCCCATTTATCCCGCACCTGGCGGCAGGATATTTCGGATCCACCAGGATATTTCGGAACCACCTTCTAGATGCTTTCGTATGATTTTAGGAGTTTCTAGAAGGTTTCAAATCAGAGTTTACACTTTGTATACTTTTTATTTGTAATTCATAAACAAGGAGATAAACAGGTAGGCGAGAAGAGATGTATTGTACAACCGCCTTCTGGACGCTCTGGAGGAGTAGGCTATGGCGTCAAAAAGTTTATACCAGTCACTGGGTTGGTCTTGGACTGATTTCCTCAGAGCTGTAAGGGTGCTGGCATTCTGGCGTTCACAAAGTTCATTGGCCTGTTTAGAAAAAGTCGTAAAGTCACAAATGTATGTCGGCTAATGACCTTCTAGACGGTTCCGAAATATCCTGGTGGTTCCTAAATATCCTGCCACTAGAGTCAGGATTAATCGGAATGGTTCCGAAAAATCCTGCCACCAGGGCCAGGATAAATCGGAATGGTTCCCATTCGTCCGGTTCCGAAATATTCTGCGACACCGGGCAGCCAGCCAAGCGCACATACACACGGGCAGAGAGAGAACGAACGAACGAACTTTATTTTACACAAGGGTAGTGAATTAGGCAGTAGTGCCTTTCTTACATTCAGCCCTTGAGGCAAAATAGTCAAATGTGGTAAGAGAGAGAGAGAGAGAGAGAGAGAGAGAGAGAGAGAGAGAGAGAGAGAGAGAGAGAGAGAGAGGGGGGGGGGGAGCTGGGGGAAAGGGGGAGGAAGGGATGAGAGAGAGAGAGAGAGAGAGAGAGAAAGAGAAAGAGAGAGAGAGAGAGAGAGAGAGAGAGAGAGAGAGAGAGGGTGGGGGGTGGGGGTGGGGGGTGGGGGGTGGGTGGGAACTGAACTGAAATTTAGTCGTAGGCCGACTGCCCACGGAATGTGATAGTATATTAACAAGTATAATACGTCTAGTCTTCCAATTTCAAGGATCAACAATACAAATCGTGTAGCGGGTTGATACAACCATGAGTTTTCCTAGGCACGTCTGAGAACAAACCTTGATGTCTGTCAAACAACCCTTTCATCCGCATTCTCTCTTTCTTTCTCATGTGTCCTAGAAACAATTCTGAGTTGTGGTAGTGCTGGGAATTGCTGAGCTCTGGCTCTACTGTCCACTGGCGCTCAGTCTCACTCTCCCACTGTTTCTCCTCATCCAGATCTTGCTCACTACCAACTGTCGCACACACCTGCATGACTCGCACAACACTGTCAATCCCATGGCATTTCTTTAGCATATTGGCACCTACTACTGACCTAGTAGTGATATTGCTCAAATGCACTACCTCCACAAATATAGTAATCAAACACATGATAGTCAACAGGTATTGGTACTTGCTTTTGCTGCGGGGTAGAGGTCCCACGCAATCTAGCACTACTTTTGAAAATGGCTCTTGGATGAGTGTAGACATCACTACCCTGACCAGTATCTCTCTCTGACACTAACATGGTGTCCGTGGAGTCATCATCCAGATTCTCCATCAGTTGATCTCCTCTCTCACTATCTTCATTCATCAATGAAGCCATGAAAGTCTCACCGAGATCCAACTCAGAAGCACTCAGCTTCTTTCGAGCAGACCGAGTCAGCACTCCAATGGAGCAGGCGTTTTCACCCTCCTCTGACTCTTCAATTGGGAATTCAACCATCACAGGGTCTGATGTCGTTTCCATCGACATCGTGGTTGACGCACAACCCGTTTCCCTACTGCTAAAATGATCACTAGCTTTGGTAGAAGGGCATTCCACTACAGTTGAGTCTGGCATCTCTTTCGAGGATGCC
>JAWQFJ010001057.1:7500-49478 GCA_034096865.1 Theodoxus fluviatilis | reverse complement strand
AGTGACAACGGTCACTTGCACTCTTACATCAAGTGTTGTCTCTGCTAGTGTCTCTCCTACACTTGGTGTAACACGTGTTGGTGGAGCATCTTACACATACGCGTTTTTGAGTTAGTGTTGCAGCCTGTGTGAGGCAAACTAGGAGAGAAAATATTTGCATGGCATTTGCTCATAGCTGCATTATTTCTCTCTCTCTCTCCGTCTCTCTCTCTCTCTCTCTCTCTCTCTCTCTCTCTCTCTCTCTCTCATCTCGCTCTCTCTCTCTCTCATCTCTCTCTCTCTCTGCTCTCTCTCTCCCTCTCTCCTCTCTCCTCCCCCCCCCCCCCCCCTTCCTCTCTCTGTCTCTCCTGCTCCCGCCCCCCCACCCCCCCCCCCCCCTCCTCTCTCTCTCTCTCTACCCCACCTCACCCCACCCCCTCCCCCCCCTTCCTCTCTCTGTCTCTCTCTCTCCTCTCCATCTCTCTCTCTCTCTCTCCATCTCTCTCTCTCTCTCTCTCTCTCTCTCTCTCTCTCTCTCTCTCTCTCTCTTAATTAGTTATATGTGATAGATTTTTGACTCACATGCGAAGCAAAAGTGAGTCTATGTACTGAGCCGTTTCGTCCGTCCGTCCGGGCGTCCGGGCGTAAAAAAACTTAAACGTTGGATTTTTCTCGGAGACTATTAAGTCTATCAACACCAAATGTGGCATGATGGTGTATGATGACAAGGCCTCAAAAAACATACAAAGTGACTTGACCTTGCTTCAAGGTCAAGGTCACAGGAACCATAAATGTGGTCTCAAAAAGTCATTTTTCACATTTTCCCAATTTTCTCCCACGATATTGAGAATGGCGACCTTAGCTACAAGTGGTATATAGGTCAAAGCAAGCCCTATCTTTTGATACCAGTTTGGTTGACCTTGCTTCAAGGTCAAGGTCACAGGAGCTCTTCAAAGTTGGATTGTATACATATTTTGAAGTGACCTTGACCCTGAACTATGGAAGATAACTGTTTCAAACTTAATAATTATGTGGGGCACATGTTATACTTTCATCATGAGACACATTTGTTCACATATCATCAAGGTCAAGGTCACTTTGACCCTTATGAAATGTGACCAAAATGGGGTAGTGAACCACTAAAAGTGACTATATCTCATGGTAGAAAGTGCCAATAAGCACCATTGTGCTTCCTATGTCTTGAGTTAACAGCTTTGTGTTGCATGACCTTGGATGACCTTGACCTTGGGTCAAGGTCACATGTATTTTGGTAGGGAAAATGTGTAAAGTATTTTTTTGTGTATGATGTCATTGGTAGGTTTAGTTGTTTGACCTTGACCTTGAAGGTCACCTGAAGGTGAAGGCCTGGTCATATAAAGGTCAAGGTCAAGCATGTGAGTCGTATGGGCTTTGCCCTTCTTGTTTTTTAAACTTTCCGAGATGTGTACATTCAGTTTCTTTTTGGCTTTAGTGAATTATCCCATCACAAATTTCGTTACTCTCGGGACAATCCAGATAATTTATACACATGTCCAGCTTGTATGGAAGAAATTGAAAATGAATTCCACATGCTTTATGTTTGCCCAGTTTATGAAGACCTTAGAGCAAAATATTTTTCTCACATTAATGACTTTTGAGGAGTGGAACAACTGTTTGGCAGTGACCCTAGAGTAATAAAATCATTAGCAATGTTCTTATATCACGCTCTGAAAAGAAGATGTGATGCAGTGGAAATTTTCAATGCCGATGCATTAAATCTGTTTCCATTGTGACAGGCCAGTGGCCTCCCAAATAAACAAGTTCGTTCGTTCGTTCTCTTTCTCTCTCTCACCTGTAGCAGTGTGTGTCAACAGTTACCACTCATCTGCAGGTGAATTTTTCTCATCATGCTGTGAGTGCCTGAGTTGTAAATGAGAAGTGACTGGTTGATGAAAAATAAGTCAATGTAAAGGATGAAATAGTGATGTTCGGTCCTACTGAATCAACCTATCAGTGTTATGACCAAACATCGGGAGTGCATCCATTACCCTATTTCATGAACCAGTCACTTCTCAAATAGCCCTACAATTCAGGTACTCCCTGCATGGTGGGAATAATTCACCTGCAGGTGAGTGGTGAACTGTTGTCACACTGCTCTCTCTCTCTCTCTCTCTCTCTCTCTCTCTCTCTCTCTCTCCTCCCTCCCTCCCTCCCTCCCTCCCTCCCTCCCTCCCCTCCTCCTTCCCTCCCTCCCTCTCCCCCTCTCTCTCCCCCCTCCCTCCCTCCCCTCTCTCCCTCCCTCCCTCACCCTTCCCTCTCTCCCTCCCTCCCTCACCCTCCCCTCTCTCTCTCTCTCTCTCTCTCTCTCTCTCTCTCTCTCTCTCTCTCTCTCTCTCTCTCTCTCTCTCTCTCTCTCTCTCTCTCTCTCTCCTCCCTCCCTCCCTCCCCCCCTCCCTCCCTCCCTCCCTCCCTCCCTCGCTAAATGACAACAGTGATGTGGTCATCAACTGGTGTTGTGCAATACCACAAAACTGATGTATGCATACTTAAAGTGTAATCTCCCTTACCATGATGTACTGGGAAGGCGATCATACAGGCTCTAATAACTTGAAGGCTCCTCGATGTTTTGAAACTTTTGTTCATCAGGTTCATCATCTGCATCACTGCTGTAGGCCTCATACTGGTATGGTTCAGGAATTGGAGGACATTCTTCATGGTGTAATTCACTTGAAATGCTGTCAGGGTCGCTACTTTCGCAACCCATGTCTAACGTGTTGTCACAACCGCTCGGCTCAGTCATGTTTTAGCTCGAAGCCATTAGTCGATGTGACGTCATTAAACTTGCGCATGCACACTGAATTGCGTAATTAGTTTTTTCGGCCAGGTGAGAATGGGGGCTGTTCTACAACGCATTATCACAAAAACAAAATGTGTTAAAACTTTTTTAAGTTCACCAATACATTATGTTATTCAATATCATTGTGTAAACAATAAAACTTAAGCACACTCTCCTAGATCTTTAAGAATGAGGTGGTTGTAATGTGCGAAGTCTGTTATTTTGTTTGTTTGATCCCTAAAGGCTTCAGAACAGGAGAACTTAAACAATTATCAACAGAACTAGTCTACTTTTACAAAATGTGTTGAACTGTACCTGTTTCCTTTAATTGCGTCTTTCTTTTGGGCAGCATTTATCTCGTCTTTGAACAATGCTCTCGGTGACTTCAGTAGCAAAGCCAACACAACAAGGCATCTGTTAACTCTTAACGTCCTTTAAGGAATTTCACAACTGCAAGCCTCAGTCCTGTAAGGTTTTACTTGTAGAGAAAATGACACATAACACAGTTGGTTTGTTTAAAAAAAAAATTACTTCTGTAACATTGTATGGATCTGTAAGACATTTTTTGTATGTTGTCAAAAATGAATGATGGTCATTCTAAGATCAAGTACAAAGTGTTTTTGATATTTTTCTTTGCTTTAATTGCATGTAATTAGCATAATTACAGGTAAATTACTGGAAATAGACCCCCAAAATTGTAAATACATATATAAACACTGTGTACTTTGTGATGATTTTGTAACAATTCCTCAACATCACATTGGCAATCACTGGCTATCTCAGCTCACATCACTTGCTTCAGTAGCAATGGTAATTTGGCAGCTGAATGACACCCATCAGAAACAGAATGCCAAGATAGGCTTTCATTGCCTCAATGGAGGTTTCGAATGTTCCGTTGCCATTCTGCCTCGCATACAGTCTTGTCATGAATCATGATGAACATTTCCTCTGGAAAGAGTTGCAGAAAATACGCTTCTAGTTCTGCATGAAGTCCGAGTGGTACTCATGGACCAACTGCTTCTTTGAAAGGATCGTTAGCAAACTCCTTGACAGTGTCTGACCATTTGGCAATGCTGAAATCATCATCCGATGATGAAGTCTAAATAATTTGCTCTTGGAAGTCCTAGAAATCAATTGTGTGGACACAGGAAACACTTACATCACTCAGATCAGAGTACCCGAGTCTAAAATTTCTAGATCAAACCATTTCAATAAAAAAAAACGAATCTCTGCCTGAACCAGTTGGCATTTCTGTCTGCCAGTTTGCAATAGAGAACGCCCACCAAAAAATGAGTGAAAAATCCAAATAACTCAGAAACTTATTGAAATCCATTTTTAAAAAATCAGAGATGCACTAACCAAGCGGGAGTAGCGCAATAATTTCCATCTGTGCTAGAGAGCTTCTTGCCAGAGTTATTTCCCTGGGACTTCAATGCATGAAACACGAGCAGTTACAAACGGTTTAAGATTTAGACTCAAGAGCGATTAGGAGCAGTACAGGATGTTAAAAGTTTTTAAAAATACTAATTTCAATGCAATATCCTAAAGGAAAGCATGGTACTTATTGCTCTCAAGTGATGTGACCGTAAAATATTTTATCTCCCGTATTGTAAAAATGACTTTCATCTTCTTAACAACTGCAGAATGGGCACTTACTACTTACAGACACTGTCCTTTCAAAGACCATTTTATTGGTTTGTGTGTCGAAACTTCACTTCCCTAGTTACATTAGAAACCATGGGGCAGAAGTCTACAAATGAAACTACTCGGTTTGAAACACGAAACACCTTGATGGTTTAATATTGTACACTGAGTATTCCCTGCTTTTCAGATTTTTGTCTCAAGTAAACTAATCCATCTAAGAAATATTCACACGGAGGGGATGATGGTAAGAGCATAGTACAGAGTTTGCTTGTTTGGATAGTCATTATTTTGCCTTAATCATGAAAATACAATACATGATTGGCATTAATGAGAATAATTACTCTACAAATTTTCTATTTAACTGAGCAGTTTCAGTTGCTGTATTATGGAGTATTTTGATAACTTGAGAATGTTATTCCTTCATTTCTTCCAGTTCATACGAGACTACGAGGATGAGGAGCTGATGGAGGTTGTCCTACCCAGGTTGGCCAATGTGATCACACTGTGGGAATTTCTTTTGATGAAAGTGGAACGGGGTGGTCCTGCCAAGCCTCGTGCTGACAACATATATCGTGAATTTGAGGAGCTATACAAACGAGTTCATAAGGTCTGCCAGGAGTACCTTCAGCCTCTCTCAGCTGATGACTCAGAGGCAAATGTTCCAGTGAACAAAATGCAGGTAAATATTTATAGCACAATATGTGTATGTTGCTGAAGATCTCATCTCTGCCATGGTTTGTTATTGACGTTCTGGAAGGGACAAATGTCTGTGTGTCAGAAACTTTAAACGACTTGTTTCTTGGAAACTTCTTGGAAACTTTATAGACCAAGAATCTGATGCACTCACTGAAATGAACAGTTTTATTGCCAGGCTGACAGCCCCATCCGAAGCTTGTGATCAAATTAAAATCACCCATGGACATTTGTTATATACATCTGACATTTCACATCTTTGTGGACTTATTCTTCATGAATACTCTTAAAATAGGTTACATTACACTGAAGAGTGCTTATATTGGGGCAAAAGGAATGGAGTAATAAAAACTGCTGGCGCTGAACCTCCAGGTCTTGGCATTAAAAAAAAAGAAAAAAGATTGGGTTCGAACCCACAACCTCTCGAGAAAAGGGGGGGGAAGGAAAGTAAGGTTCAAACCCGCAACCTCTCATGTGTACAACACCGGGTGGGGTGGCTCTCTCTCTCTCAAATACCATACACACATTTATAAGAAAAAAGCTTCTGTGCGGATTCGAACCCATACGCGCATCCTCTACAACCAAGCATGTCCCAGCGACTAAAAAATATTCGACGCGCGTACCGAGTGAGCTAATCCATAAAGCTGTGAGGACCTCCAGTAAACCTGGAGGGATTAAAAATCCTTCTTTCTTCTTCACCAATTTTTCTCACATTTATCTGTGCTAGTGTTTGTCATATCATAGTGTTCTTATTTTCCAGAGCAGTGTTCTGAAATTTTGCACAAAGATAAAAAAGACATCAATGAACATTATCCAACAAGTGAAATGACTTAGATTTTTTTATTACATGCAAAAAATACAAGATAGTAAAAATAATTAAATTGTTCACTGTTGCCGCATTTCTACACTAATATAACAGGTGAGTGCAAAAACCACTCTTGGTACTCACAAGTGTGCCTGAGAGGGGTCTAGATCACTTCCAGTACACAAACTTGGTGTGAGAGCCTCAAACAGTCAGGATAGCAAAGGGCTGGCTCTGAGGGACAGTACGGGCAGTGGTTGCGAGTTTCCCTCCAACATGAGATGCCACTAGATGAAGACACTCTCCCCCTCAGCACCCTTGCTCTTGTTCTTCCTCAAGGTGTGGGCCCACCTGAAGTAGTGGGAATTGGTTCCGCGCTACACTCTGAAGAAATTCTTTGCCTTCTTCAAGGTGGAGAATATTCTCCCTCATCCCTATTTGAATCAGCACCAGCCTATGGGGGGTTATCAGTCTCTGAGTCATTCTGCTTGATCACCTTGCAAATTAGTTGTAGAAACATCTTCATCCTGTATCAATTCCTCATCATCACAGTCCTCGTCACTATCAGCGTTGTTGATAAATTCATTTAGGACTTCTAGAGCTGGGAGGCATGACCGTTAACTTCACCTGGCTGCCATTGCATCATTTCCTGGACAAGAACAAACAAAATTACCTATAAAATGCTTTGCATTGGTGCACATAAATCTTTCTGAGATGTATGATTTTAATCCTAAGGGAAGTAACTAACGGAAAACGTTTGTAGTTGCCTCCCTTTCATTACATTTACATTATTTGTCAGAAGGCTGAATATTTTTCTGGTACTTAGCAAAGCTCTGACAGTTCAAAGTCTGGAAAATTTCCAGGTATGGCAGTGAAGGCGTAAAAAATTTTTTTATTGAAAAGTTCAGGCCAACCTACTAACTCTATTTTTTCTGGCCATGTTACCACAACCACAACTATATTTTTCAAATGGCCTTATATTGCATCCTCTCACTAAAATGCTACAACATTGTCACTTAAGTATTGTGCAAGATATTTTCATCTTAATTTGTCATACTGTTTTCAATATAGAAGAGAGTGTTGCATAGCAGAATGGACATTTTTGTTCAGAGAACGAGAGATTAATAAATTCATTGTGAGGGCTTGGGCCCATTACAGGACAGTAAACTATAACAAAAATAAAACAAAATGTTTAACAATCAATCTTGCTACTTCCTGAAATAAATCCATCTCATTGGAGTCATTGTCAAGGTGATGCACACAGTAGTGCAGGAAATTCTGTAACATTGACACTGCTTGAACCAGGACTGCCACTGTCTCAGCAAATTGCCTGTGCCTGATTGTGGCTGCTGTCACCCCTGCAGGCTCAGTAGCTGCCCTACCCGTGTTGCTCAAGTGCCGCGGACAGCTGCTAGCCATACACATGGAAGCAGCCTTGGATGGAAGGGGCACAGTGGAGACTAGCCATTGGTGATGAGTTGTTGACGTGGCTGGGCTCATCAGAAAAATGCCTGATGAAGTCTGACCCAACTCATCACCTACGGCTTTGGCAGCTTCCTTCTCGCAGATTTGCTGAACCATTTCCATGAGTTGCTTCCTGCACAGTTCTGCAAATTCCTCATGAGTTATTATTACTGAGGAGGGTTTTCCACAATTGTATACAGTGTGTCTGAAGACACAACACATTCAGCTAGCCCCACATTGCTGCAATCACTGAAGTGCGCATGAAGTGCTCTTACTTCTTGACCAGCAGGCAAATTTTGCACAGTCTAATGTTGAATTAGTTCCCTTTAACATCAGTGGCAAACCAAATAGAAGAAAGCAATAAAAATGATAGTCTCTTTAGCCTTGTTCACGAGGCGCAGCAATGTGCAGCGCTGCACAGCGCTTGCGCTGTGAAACGGCTTGTTCAGGACGCGCAGCGCTGCAAAGCGCCGAATCACATGCAGCTTGCTGTGCTTGTGCCAGTGGTTGTTGTCTACTTGGCAGTAGGTGGAATATAGGAGAAAAAATTCTGCTTCTTGCAAGAAACCTTGAAGTGCCAGTGTTCCATTGGTATATATGATAATATCTAATTCTGATGGCTGAAATGCCTGGCCAACAGGTATCCTTCAGCAATGCAAAACATTCAGCACACATCATTGCCACCAATATCATTTCCCTAGTTTTCAACATTTTTACCGATACATACATTTCACACACTTGTGCAAAGAAAAGAATACAATGACTAAACAAAGAAAATGTTGCTCTTTCAGTACATAGATGCAGGAGTAAAGTTACTGGGAACAATAGCCAGTTTGAAGGATGAAAAGACAATGACGGTATTTGCTTTTGCCTATGTGGGTGACAGCATCCACAAGACCTGCTGCTATCTACTATTGTTATGAACAGTTACTTTAGAGGAGAAAACTACTACTGCAGTACTTTGCTTCATTCATGGGGGCAGCCAGTCATCTTTTCAAACTGATGCAGCTTTTTCTGTTGAATTTCCATAATTTCAAGAAAGAAATTGAATACTTGAGGACTTTAGTTGAAATATCAGAAGTGCACCAGGACCAAAATTTAAGCTTTTCTACCTGATGCATGCAAAATCATGTCCATAGCAACTAATGGGGTGGGGGGGGGGGGTGGGGGGGGGGGGGGGGGGGGGGGGGGGGGGGGGGGGGTGGGGGGGGGGGGGGGGTGTGGGGGGGGGGGGGGGGGGGGGGGGGGGGGGGGGGGGGTGGTGTTGTGGTGGGGGGGGGGGGGGGGGGGGGGGGTGGGGGGGGGGGGGGGGGGGGGGGGGCGGGGGTGGGGGGGGGGGGGGGGGGGGGGGGGGGGGGGGGGGGGGGGGGGGGGGGGGGGGGGGGGGGGGGGGGGGGGGGGGGCTCTTGAAAGTAAGTTATTCTGCATAAAATATTTCCTCCCCTGCACAGAACAAGCAGTCAGGTCTTTAATTTGGAGGGAGTCGTAGAATGGAGGAAAGTAGTTTTCACTGAAATGAATTACATGTATTTTATATCGCAAAGATGCCAACTTAATCAGTTAATGATGCAATATCCTTATTGATGACAGATGTATTTCAGATTTTGCTCTGAAATATACATTTCTTTCTCCAGCTTTGACAATCAAACATGTCTGATTGAATGTACAAATCACATGCTTCATCTTTTCCCCTCAACAACCACCACCCCCCACCCCCCCCCCCACCACCCCCACCACACCCCCCCCCCCCCCACCCCCAACCCCCCACCAACACCCACACCCCCCCCCCCCCCCTACCACCCACCCCCACCCCCCCCCAACACCCCCCCCCCAACCCCCCCCCCACCCACCCCCCCACCCCCGCCCCCCCCACCCCCCACCCCCCCCCCCCCCCCAACCCCCCCACCACCCACCCCCACCTGAAAACAGCACAAATTTAATGTTTAACCATTTCTTTTTCTTCTTTTTTTCACAATGCATGCCAAAAAGCGTTCAGAAGCTATTTCCAGTCCGATACTGAAATCAGTAGAAAAATGACTTGATGCCGGCAGGAAATGGAACTTAACTGCCTAACACTTGCACATATTGACATACAGTGGGATTTCTAATTGCATAATCTCGAGCTAATTTTGTTATTCTGATATTGAATTTGTGTTCACCCTAAGACTTGTTGACCTTGGTGACTGCAAACTTTTGGCTGAATCTATGAACAAGCCTTCCCTTTTCTTTGCAGTAAAATATCAACCATTGCCAAAAAAAATTTTTAATGTGCATTTGCCTCCAAACTTCTTTTAAAAGCATCAAAGAAGAGACATGCAGTCAATAGCTGCAGAAACCATCTCCTCTTATGATGCTGCATCCGTGAATTGACATTACTGCGCTAGCATAGTGTGAATCTCTGCAGCTGAACATGCCAAATGAAATATAGATTGTAATGTTTTCAACGGAACTGAGTTGTTCAAAGGTTTGCACTCAGCATTTGATATTTTGTAGCAGGTGTGTGGAACTGCAGGTCATCTTTTTTGACTCACATGCGAAGCAAAAGTGAGTCTATGTACTCACCCGTGTCGTCCGTCCGGGCGTCCGGGCGTCTGTGAAAAACTTTAACGTTGGATTTTTCTCGGAGACTATTAAGTCTATCAACACCCAATTTGGCATGATGGTGTATGATGACAAGGCCTCAAAAAACATACATAGTGACTTGACCTTGCTTCAAGGTCAAGGTCGCAGGGGCCATACATGTTGTCTAAAAAACAGCCATTTTTCACATTTTCCCAATTTTCTCTGAAGTTTTTGAGATTGGATACCTGACCTATATATGGTGTATAGGGCAAAGTAATCCCTATCTTTTGATACCCGTTTGATTGACCTTGCTTCAAGGTCAAGGTCACAGGAGCTCTTTAAAGTTGGATTGTGTACATATTTTGAAGTGACCTTGACCCTGAACTATGGAAGATAACTCTTCCAAACTTCATAACATTGTAGTACACATGTTATACTTTCATCATGAGACACATTTGGTCACATGTCATCAAGGTCAAGGTCACTTTGACCCTTATGAAATGTGACCAAAATGGGGTAGTGAACCACTAAAAGTGACCATATCTCATGGTAGAAAGTGCCAATAAGCACCATTGTGCTTCCTATGTCTTGAATTAACAGCTTTGTGTTGCATGACCTTGGATGACCTTGACCTTGTGTCAAGGTCACGTGTATTTTGGTAGGGAAAATGTGTAAAGCAGTTCTTAGTGTATGATGTCATTGCTAGGTTTAGTTGTTTGACCTTGACCTTGAAGGACACCTGAAGGTCAAGGTCATGTAAAGGTCATGTAAATGTCAAGGTCATGTAAAGGTCAAGGTCAAGCATGTGAGTCGTATGGGCTTTGCCCTTCTTGTTGTGCAAGCACTGATGTTACATCAATTTCTCTTTGTAGGTCCAGAATCATCCACTAGCACAGGCTCTTGGTTTGGATGCTGGAACCTATGAAGTGAAAGAAATGCCCTGCAATGAGGAAAGCCCTTTCCACTACAAATACCTCACCATAGAGCCAATGGGCATGCAGGGAAAACGGCTGCATGAGAGGAGAACTGTGGAAATTGTTACTCCAGATCAGCTTGTCAGTGAAAATTCCTCCAAAAAGTCCAGAATGCTCTCACTGCTCACCAATACAACTGTCACTGTGCCAGATGTGTCAGAGAGGGTGAAATCCAGAGCCAGCAATCAGTCTGGCTTTGTCATTTCTTCAAAGCAGTGTGTTGGAATGACAGAGCGCAGCAGAAGCTCTGTTGCACCTGTGCCTCATTCACAGAAGAGTGTGCATCATTCTCAGGATACCATTCAAGATGTTCTGGCTTCATGTTCGGATGCATCACAATCTGATCTGCAGACTGGTCTTAACAGCATTTGTTGTGACACAACTTCAGTTTCACCTTCAGGCATGGCAGGTGTGCAAGTGATCCTGAGGGATGCTCTTGCCCCTGATGAGAGTGACTCCACCATTGCATCCATCATGTCCACATCAGATACTCATGGTCTGGAGACCTCAGAGGCAGTGATTGCCTCTGCAGGTAGTTTTTTGCCTCAGGAGCCTGTAGTTACAGAATCCTCAAGTAGCCTAGAGTACTCGTTTGCTCAAAGTGACAAGTGCATGGAAAGCAAAGATGCACCTTTGAATGCGGTTTCAAAGCCATCCATGGGGCATGCTGCCGTGAATGGTCAGTCCAATGGCCTAGGCATTGATCAGAATGGACTGAGTGATGCTTCCACTATCAATGATTCTATGGAGTTTATCACAGAGTCACAAGTCATTGATGTTGGGCAACTTGAAAATCAGGTGCTGTCACACACTACCTTTTTTCAGACTGAAGATGGCTACCTCATCATCCAGAATGCTGATGGCACTGTCTATCAGATCCATTCAAATGATGGCAACATGCCATACGAAGCTGTGCAGGCAGTGATGGCTATGCAGGGTGAAAGTCAACTGGAATCAAACAGCCAAGTGCAAAATGCTACATAGTGGTCACCCTGTGCCTTTGAAACAGAGCACCTGCAGCCTTCTCCCATGGCAGCTTATATTGTGATTCATTTAGGGACCTGTAGGTTTGAATCACAGAGCTATAATGAGGTATGCTCAGGCTAAGTAATGAAGAATCTTGTGGATAATGCATGTTGCATCATATTTAGAAATTTATCTATTTTGTATCATATGCCCATTTTCATTTATTGCCAACCATGTATAAGGATGTATCATTTATTGAATATCTTGAAAGGTCTCCGTTATGCTGTAAAATCTTCATTCTAATCTTGTTTCTGAATGTCATTAACTCCATGATTGTGAGAGAATGTTTATGAGTGGTGTTAGGTTGGAAAAGTAGTGATGTTCTTCCATTTCAAAGTACCTGCCTCAGAAGCATTCATGTTGACAGTTTGTCAGAAACTTCAGTTACTGGTGCCTGATTTGCTGGGTGGGTGAGACAGAACTCTCAAAAGTAGTGAAGCAGACAGTGACTTGCAGGTCTTAATCCAAGTTAAGTGACAAGTAGATGGCCAAGCTATGTCTAAAGTCCTTTGGCCTCTTTACAATATTATTGTATGGTTTTAGATAGCATGGAAAAATCATCACATTTTCTTTTTCAATTGTTCATAAATTGCTTGTGCTATGGTTTTGAAATAAGAATGCTTCACTGATCAAAATGACAATGAAAAAAATGACAATAATTATGATGATGATAATAATAATTCACACTTTTATCCTTTTAACTTAACCCTTTTCGGATGAGAGACTGTTGAAGAGGAAAAAAAATATCAGGTTCCTGAGCAGTTTGTAGAAAATTACATAGCTTTGAGTGAGTGTGTTCCATCTTGTTTTCTCTGCTTCTATTCAACAGAATACTCAAATCTTAATTCTGAAAAAGCTTACAGTCTTGGCTTTGAAACCTGATGGGTTTTGTTACACTACATATATGATAATTTCTCCTGAAATTTAGCTATTGAGTGAAATTGAATGTGAAAGTGCAGTGTGACGTAAAAATTCAAGTTGTTGAACCTCCACTCCTTGGCAGGTGTAGATGCTACAGCTTCTTCCTCCTCTTCTTCCTCAGCCTCCAGAATTACATCTCTGTCTTAACCCAAGTCTAGTCTGTCCATTAACTGTGCAGTTATGCAGACGTCTTCATCATTTTCCTCTTTATAGGCCTCAATGTGCACTGCCTTTGCTTTGATAAGATGCCTCATCAGCTATGACAGCAAGAAACAAAAAAATATGTCTTACTCACTCTCACAAATCACAGTAATTAATGTTTTCTTACATCAATCACAAATGAAATTTTCATCAGTGGAACACTCACAAATGCTTCCCAGCATGCCCTGCAGTGATGATGTGGCACATATGGCTGGGTTTAGAAATGATAAAACTCAACAGCACTGTTAGATGGGACATGTAGGACACATCCATCAAAAGAGGGTAACATGATGTGCACATTTCTTCCATCCACATTTTCCCCTGCAAAACACATAGCATTGGACCAAGGAAACAAGCAGAAAATTTGCATGCAGATGTAAAAATGAATACTGAACACATTGAGATTAGTCTGAAAAGTGTATAAGTTTTTATGATGTAAAATGTTTAAGCAAGTCAATCTTTTTTTTTCAATCTCACTGACATTTTCATGTTTCACAAACTTGCTTATCATATTTTATTGTATGATATACTGAAATCAGATTATGTACAAACTGCTCACTTTGTCATGGGGAAGGGGCAAAAATTGTGTGTGAATGTAATAACTCATGATATGCATAAGGGAGAAATGAACTCTGTGTGTGTGTGTGTGTGTGTGTGTGTGTGTGTGTGTGTGTGTGTGTGTGTGTGTGTGTGTGTGTGTGAACCACATTTTAGAAGCATAGCTCAAACTGCATTTAAACTATTGTGAAAAGATAATGTATTATTTTTCCATGCTCTCTGCCTCCATGAAATAAAAGTGCTCTATCCCAGCAAGTGAAAGTATTGCACATATGAGTAAGGTGTCATTCCTAAACAGTATGTCCGAGCTTCACTGAATTCTTGGTTTGAATACAACAAATGAGGGTGTGTGTGAAAAATGTTGGTTAAGGAAACTTGGCAACAAAAGAAAAAGGTCAGGAGGTAGGCCTGAAATTAAAAGGCAATTTTTAAAATAGTTTTTTTTTGTTATAGAGGAGGCCAGATTGAGACCACACATTTGTATGTTTGTGGTTCTAGAAATGTCATGCATGCAGTAAATTCGTCTGATTATAAATAAACATTTTTGTTTCGCTGAAACCGCTTTTTTACTTAATGGTGGATTCCCCCAGTGCCCATACAATGGGGAAGAAAGGTGGGCAGGGAAGATGGGACAGTTAGCTATTCATTGTTTACCTTCAATTTCTTTCGTAAATTTTTTTTCTGTCTTTTTATACCTCTGAAAGAAAAGCGTTGGGTTTTGCAGGGAAAAGAAAGGTTCCATTGGG
Organism: Theodoxus fluviatilis; assembly: GCA_034096865.1. Lineage (NCBI taxonomy): Eukaryota > Metazoa > Mollusca > Gastropoda > Cycloneritida > Neritidae > Theodoxus > Theodoxus fluviatilis. The sequence goes on along the minus strand of JAWQFJ010001057.1, from coordinate 35,093 downwards.
TTACAACAAGTAGAGGGTGGGGGTGTCCTTATGAGTAACAATTCTGAAATGTCATGAAACAGGATGACCTGGGTCACCAAAGTAAAAATGATTTGATGAACATTTAAAAAGAAGATAAGTGATAATATGATTTCAGAGTTTATCGCAAAATTGTTAAATCTACATACGTTTTGATGGAGCATAGCATGTTTGTACATTTAAGCTGAGTTATTCTTTAATGTGCATTACTTTCCTAATTTACTACATGCTGCTGCAGAAAAAATATATGACAAATTTAGCATATAAGATAGTTAATTTTTGTTGGGTTTTAAAAAGAATGTTATGTATTCAGTGTCAGATGATTTCCATCAAGTTTGTTCTGTTTAATTTGTTTGAAAGGGGTTGGCAATAGTTTCCTGTTGCTATATCATTTATGTGCATGGTGAGTTTGTTCTTGAAAATGCTTCTTTTGAAAGTTGTAGTAAATAATTCAATCTTATACTGCCTCACCGTATTTGAGGGATTTATCTTTCTTTGGCCAGGGTGTTAATTTGTGTAGTTGTGACCTGTCAATACAATTTCGTCTGATCTTCACTTACATCAGTTTTTAGTTATATTAAGTTTTTTAATTGACAACACTTTCCAGAGATTAATACCACTTTAAGGGTTAGAACCCCTATTTAAATGAGTGATTTGTTAAACAAATGACGACTTTTTACAATACAGTAAAACCTCCATTAAGTGATCATCCTAAATCAGCCCCAAACATGGTTTTATAATTTGGGGTGAGGGGGTGTCTTATAATGAACATCAATGAGACAAGGAAAAAATTAACATGCACCTTGAACCAAAATACACACATACACACACACACACACACACACACACACCCCTTTTTCAGTGTAATAGCTTTCATTGCCAACCAAAAACTAAAATGGATGTTTACTTTTTGCCTTCTTCTTCCTCTTTCAGTACAGCTCAAGCTTGGTGCACGTTTTAACACCAATCATTTTGACAGCCACCCATTGGAAGCTCGAATATCACCTATTTCTTCCTCCAGTGACAAACATTGTGCTGTCTCTTATATAAATCATTCTGTGACAGGAATGTTTCTTCTGGCTCCAGCATTGACAACATTCAAGGCAATTAAATTTAAGACAGTTTTCTCTCGACACTCTCTCCCAGCGCTTTTTGATAGACTCTTTTTCTTCTCTGCATTGTTTGACTGTGTTCTGCCTACATCCAAAGACCAGGCCATCACCAAGCAACTTTAACCTTTGTCACTTCTTTCAACAACTTTAATTGTTCGGCAAGAGTAAGGACTTTCCTCTTCAACACCATCACGATTCAAACAAGTAAGGTAAATAATTGCATAAAATAGTTATGACAACTAATTGATAAACAAATGCTGTCAAATGGTCACTTTGGGGAACTAGCCGTTGTTTGTTGATGGTCTAAAAGACCAGTTGTAGGACGGATAATGGGAGTAGCGGCACACTGGGTGTCATTATGCAAGATAACACATTTGTCACAGAGAGTTAGGTTTTATAATGCAGGTAGTTGTGTATGAGAGAGTTGCACACCAGGGGCACCACTGTATTTGACTTCATTCTGAAATGTCTTGCATGTACATTGGTTATCTTCAAAAAGCTGGAATAGTAAATTTCTTTACATGTATTAGTCTAATTTGCACCCTATCTTTCCTTGGCAGCAACAACTTGTAGTCCTTGATACAGCTATCAAAGGTTCATTTAACTCTGATGGAACAGCTGTTGATACTAGTTTATATCAATCATTGAGAAATCAGACGCTCATTAGTTGTGGTTTTGGCCATTTCTTGAAGCTCATTTTCTCTTAAACGTGTTTCTCATGCATAGTGGGCATCATTGAGTAAGGACCTTAGAGCCCATTTTCAATCTATTCTCTTAATTAACTTGTAGCAACCAAGACTAAGGAATTGGAAATGTTTTGGTGGTTTAAATTTGTAATTTGTAAAATGATTTATATTTGATTCTACCCTGAATATGTACTAATGTGATCTAATTGTTTAAAATTATGCATCGAAAATGAATATTCTTTTTTTTTAATTCAGAAAGTGTTGTCATCTAAACTCAGATAAAAGTGTGTATATTAACGAGTGATTAATGAATTTAAAGAGTCTTAACTGAGATTGTTTTGGTTAAAAAATAGTCTTGGATTTAAGCTTTGAGGTCCATTTTGAATGCTAATTTGCAAAGTTAATGCATGATGATTGTAATCACAGCTACTTCTCATGATGATTCTTTTAATAAGATCATTTGATGGGAAGAAGATAACCAGGAGCAAAGTTTTCTAAAAGGATATTCCCACTTAAAGATCAGATTAAATGCCCGTTGAAGATTCTCTCTCTACATTTAAAGAAAATGATGTCAGAATGATTGCAAATTTTTTCACAAGATTTGCACATTGGTCCAGTCTATCTAGCCATCCATTGAAAGTCTAGCCAATGAAAATGTATGAATTCTTATTGAAGAGAATCTAAGGTCTTGTAAAATATACGAGAATGGAAATGCTTATATCAGTGGAGGAGAAAAGTTGATACAATGATAGCATGCCATTTTAGGGTCTTTCAGCATCTATACTGGATAGTGTTAAAAAATAATTATTTATCTTGTTTGACTATTACATTTGGTAATTTGCTGCAACTGCTTAGAGATGGAATGTTTGTGGATATTGTGAGATGAAAATCTCAATTTCAACAACCTTCATCCCCCTCAACAAAATTAGGCCATGCCTTATAGTTATAGTCATTCAAGTGGAGACCAGTTTCATTTTGTAAATGCAGGTCACAATTTCTCTCAACTGAAGTAGATTTGAAATATGTGGGTTGGGTGGGTTTTTGTGTGGATTTTTATTGTGATGGGAGTGTCAAAATCCTGGAATGGTGAATGTTGGACCTTTAGGCTTGTTCAAGGGAGCTAGATAGAACTTTGCTCCATTTAGTGTCTTTGCATGTGCTATTGAGAACATTCTGTATGAAAACTTGCAATTATCACTAGGCACACACACACACACACACACAAACACACACACACACACACACACACAAGGTTGTGGTTGAGGTAATGTGGAAAGAAGGAGGGGGAAGGGGTTGGCAGGTCAGCCGGAACTTTTTCCTCTTCCCCCCCCCCCCCCCCCCCCCCCTTTTTGTTGATTAATTTTTTGTTTTAGTGGCTACCATGTATGTTTCAGCTGTTCAGTTACTCCCCACCTCTTACAACTTTTAAAACTTAATTCAGTTTCAGTTTGGGAGTGTTGAATGTTTGTTCAGAACTGATTTCCAGTACACCCCCCCCCCAAAAAAAAAGGATCACTGGGAGGAGTATGAATCCCTGGTTTCATGAAGGATGAAATGTTTTGGGTGTAGGAAGGGCTACACTGGAAACGTTTCATCCTTCATTAACCCTTTTCTGATGGGTAACAAGTATTCTCGTTTAGGCCAAGCACCCACCAGCACAGGAACATAAGCACTATGAATGGAAACAATAATCAACTTATCTGTTGTATCCCAAAGTTTCATGATGATTAGAGCTCAAACAAGAGAGTTATTGATATTTATCTAAAACCACCCAAGCTATTGCATTTTTGAGTTGGTAACCCCAGGCAGGAACTGCTGTTTTCAATTGGGAATTTTAAGTCAGACAAGGGTTAATCCAGGGATTACTTCCCCTCCAAGTGATCCTTGTAATTGATTCTTTGTTTTGTCATTGGGAATCAGGCAGTCTCTCCTTACCTTTGTTGGCACAGTAATTTCTAGTTTAAGATGTTCGAAAGGTTGTAAAAGTTTCTCTCATACCACCCTTACGCCCCCCACCCCTTTCAAGTACAGATGTTTTACCTTGTAATTTGAACTAGTTTTGATCACTTGTACATGGTTGGTCTTTCATTGCCATGGTTTTGAGTCGCAAGAATCCTAGAACAAATTGATTGTCAGACAAGTCAGAAAATATCCTTAGATGTTTTCATTGCTCCATTTGCCAACCCACCCTTCATTTCTGCAAAATGAGACTGAGCACTGCCCATTCACAGTCATAGTGGAAATTTCCAATTTGCCAGCAGATACAAACTTCCTAGTGCAGACAATAGGGAACAACATGATATTTTAAATTGCTTTCTCTCTCTCTCTCCCCTCCTTCACCCCCTTCTCTCTCTTTCTCTCTCTTTCTCTCGCGCTCTCTCTCTCTCTCTCTCTCTCTCTCATGTAGCATCAACCATTTGTGAGGTAATGCAGTTTGAAACCTGTGTGTTGTCTTGCAAAAAAATAATTTTCAGGGCTCTCCAGAACACACATCTTTTAATGTTAATGATTTATCTTCATAAAGAGGAAATGACTTTTGCTGTAGGTCTTGCCAGTTTGTTCTTATGTTTTATGCAGAAATCAAATGATGCATTGATCCCTAGAATATAAAAACTGACCAAATAACCATTTTCAGGGTTGTGTGGAAATTTAACTTTTCAAGAAAATAGTTTGAAAAGAGTTTTGATGTAGAGATCTTACTGCTTAGAATGTGATCCTTTTTTGGGGGGGGCACCCATTGGCAGTAAAATTAACAGTGTTGAATTTTAAAAGGCAGACTAATCCTAAGTTGCAGTACTTGGAAAATAGACAAAGCACATGTCACTAAGTTATGTAGTTTCAGAGCTATTCATCATACACAAATTGTTTACATATCATAGCATTTATATTAATGATTGCAAAGAAGTTGAAAAGAAAAAAATCTCTAGTGGGTAATAAAAAATGTTTTGGATCATAGAGATTCAACTTCTGCTGATGCTGAATAGATGTTTAAATGTGTGCAAGATATTATTTTTGACATTCTGGAATGTGTTGCAAACTTTTTATTTTCTCTTTCTCCTTTCTCCTTTTAGACTTATTCTTTTGTCGTGGTCAAACGGCTGCTTGGTGTATTCTGCGGAGTTAGCCAACTGCAAAAGGTCACTTTACAATTTACAAATAGACGGCATTTGGGCATGGCACAAGATATCACAAATTATATTGTGCAGTGTGCATGTCAAGAATGCAGGAAGACCATGAAATGAGCATTAAGTCACACTTGTGTTATTTTCACCTTTATCATTTTCTTACTGTATTTTTTCTGCTCTGGTGAAAACTATTTGACAATACAAGTATTTGGTTGCCGAGTTATATGAACTCAAACATGGTACCCCCAAACTGCAAAATTTTGAGAAAACGTGGTTTAGATTTTGCTGGTGTTCAAAGTAAACTTTTCTCAAGCAACTATGCATTAATCTTGCTGAAATTTTTACCACTCACTTACAATGGTGATCTGATAAAATGGACATAATTTGGATACAATATGTTGCTCCAGAAGCAGAATCATAAAGTAATTCCACAATACATTCCCATCTGACTGAGGATGCCGTTACTCCAACCTGTGGTGTGAGTGTTGTGAAAGCTACCACCAGATTGGCTTTTGACAGTCGTGTGATTAAATGAACCAATGGCATACAAGGAGAGAAAGATTCAACTTTTTTATTCAGCTATGCATTTTTTCTGTCTTTAATGGGCTTATTGTGACATTCTAGCCTGTGAAATGATTTCAGTGGGAAGGCAAACATTTATATCCATGTACACTCAATGGCTCGATTTTCTGAGATGATGGAGAGTCTGGCTCGGAAGGGTTGCTATTTTGGGGATGCCAAAAAAACCCAACCCTGGAATAAAAGGTTTGCTTTGAATAAAGGTATATTTGAGGCACTTAGAGCATATTTCCCATGTTTTTATTTTGTGAAGGTGTGGAGGAATGGTTGTTGATGCTGTATGAAGTGAAATCTCTAAATCGTCATCCCACCACCTCTATAGCAATATTAGCCTTGACAAAACAGCCTGAGGTGACTTAACACTCACATCTTGGTGGACAGTCACATATTAGTTATTAAGCAGATATAATAGAATGTTATGAATATGTAAGTTAGCAACCCACCCACAGTTAAGGAAAGTGTGTAACCTTCAGAAATGAGTAATGTGTCTTTTCCTAGCATCTTCTCATGCTATCAATGCAGCCGTGCATGTGTTCACAGTGGCTTTCCAGGAAACTACAAAGTTTGCCTCTACTAATGCAGTGTCAAGAGGAAAAATTTTGGATATGCATAGCAATTGTATATGTATGCTTATGTACACATGCAGGCATGCACAAACATGCATACACACACACACACATACTCACAATTCATACTCTGCATGCACTCGTTCCAGCCCCAAATTGTATGGCCAATTTTCAATTGAATGTGACTAACCTCAATAATTATGTGAAACCATATTTTGTTTCCTTACCTGTCTTTCTCCTGGCCTCGCATTTATATGTCTCGTTACCTCCTTATTTTGGCGGTCTGAGGCCTCTATGGTGCTGTTTGCACTTGAAGTTGTTTCATGACACACTGGGCACAGACATCGTCCCTATAATCTTCTCACTGTCTTACCACCTTACACCCTATCCCCACCCTCTGTCTATTTGCCTTGATGGAATCAGATGATCATGATCAGAACATGTGTTTAGTTTTTGCCTCTCCAATTTATCCAACCGTCTAGCATTCCATGCTTTATTATGTTAACATGTGAAAACGTTTTGCTCTCTCTGTCTCTGTTTCTGTCTGTCTCTGTCTGTCTGTCTGTCTGTCTCTCTCTCTCTCTCTCTGCTCTCTCTCTCTGGATTTATGTGGTTGAATGGTACAGGGAATAATGCAAAACTATTGTAATGGAAGAAACAGTCTGAAATCTTCAAAAATGGAATAATGGTAATTGGAGAAATGACATTTACCAGGCATGCATCATTAAAAGAGAAATTAAACTGCAAAATTACCTCAAAATCTTGGAAATGAAAATGCCTTGTTGTTTTTTTGTTTTTTTATTTTTTTGTTGCTTAGATTTGGTATTAACGGTGTGTACTCAAAAAGAAGCAAGTAAACTAAAAGTGATTCTCAGTGGCCATATTGTGAAGTGGAAGAGGTCAAAGAGCACACCTTTCTTACATTGTTCCACACACCAACATTTGAGAAATATTGTAAAGTTTTCATTGTAAGAGACCATGCCAGAAACTGTTAATGCTGCTTTTGAAAAGAGAAAATATATGCTGATGAGATCTCTAACCATGAACATTTTTTTCCCTACATGCTCGAGTAGAAAGAGTGTACAATGCATAGAAAGAAGATCTCAAGGGATATGAACATACATATTAGATGTAAACTCCCTGTAAGAGTATCTGGATGATTATTGTAAATTCGGGATAATGTTTTCTGTCATCTACAACGGGCTGAAAATCTTGCAATAAAGTCCTTTGTGTGGTTATGTTTGCCTGCCTGCCTCTCTCTCTCTCTCTCTCTCTCTCTCTCTCTCTCTCTCTCTCTCTCTCTCTCTCTCTCTCTCTCTCTCTCTCTCTCTCTCTCTCTCTGCGCAGAGCCTGCGTCCCATGACCCCTAGGATTTAAGCAAGCAAACTCACAGCTGAGCCTCCTGCAGTAGCTACAGTCATATGTGACGCAGTCTGATTCCAAGAACCAAGCCGCACCCTGGTCTCCTGGACAACTAGAGCGTGAGAATGATGAGCTCTTCAGCACGACCGGAACAGGAAGAACAGCTACCTGGCAATTTCTTTGATCAAGACTTGAGGCTTGTTCAGTAGGCGCAGCACTGCACAGCGCTGCATGTGATTCACTCCTGAACAGCAATTTTGGGGCATGATTCACTCAGCGCTGAGCAGCGCTGTGCATCACCGATCCGAGGTGATTCAGACGATTTTCAAAATGGCGTCTTCGATCCCGCACTGGCCGTCGATGCGTAAAATAACCCTCAGAAACATCATTATGGGACTGGAACGGGCTTTATTTGCCCCAAGCACTCTGCATGCGCGAGTAATGGCAAGTAAGGATGACACAGTAGTGGACTTTATTCATGCAGAATACATTTAACCGTGCATAAAGGATGTCTGTGGCAAAGAAAACACTTACTTAGCGTCTATCAACACAAAAGGGGCGCAGAAGATTTACCTCCCCTGTGAAGCGCTGCACAAAATCTGTAGGTGTTCAGGAGAGGCAAAGAGCGCTCAATTGCCAACATGAAGCGCTCATTCAACGCTCTGTACTCCTGAACAAGCCTAATGTCATGGTGGTAGAGGAGGAACAACCTCTGGAGTTTGTGGGTACTGCTCTGTCATTGATGTGGCAGGGCAGACTTCCGTGCCCTTTCATTTCGACAAATGAGAGAGAAAGGAATGTGCTAGGGACCTGAGGCACCTAGTCTTTTTGTACACAGTCTAGAGCCAATCATTGTCATCTGTGCCTGTGTTCCTCCATAAGATTCGCTGTGTTATAATGGTAGAGCATATCTTGGTAGTTCTACTGGTAGAAATATAAGAAAGTTGTACATAATTTGTATTGATAATATGTAGGGATGTTAATTCAAGAATAGGTGACTAGTACCTACAAGGGATTTGGACGAAGATGACAAAGTTGTCAAAGGCATACTTAGAGCTGTGTGCAGTCAATTATCATCACCTGAAGACTTCTTTCTTCAATTCGTAAAAATGTTGAGGGTCTAGCTTACCAATACCCTTAGGTGCGAGATTGACACTTTACAAGAGCCAAATACATCACAGGACTCAATAATGAATAGATTTGTAACAATCTTGATAGAAATTTGCTGAGTTCATCACCTCAGTATTTTGAATGGTTGTACAAGCAGTGACAGTGAAGGGCGCAACACGTACATTTCTCCCCTCGAAGAAAGCATGTTTGAATTACATTTTGGTATCTGCAAAAACACATCAATTATACATGTAATCTGGTTCTCAGTCATAAACTGGGTCGAGTCAGATCATATTTTAGAGGGGGAACTTGTACATTTACGAAACCAAATATATTCAGTTTAAGAAATTTTATGTGACCTCTCCAGAGAGGAGGAGTTTATCAGTAAGATTAGTGACAGAGATTTCATCAATAAATTAAATACAGCAACTCACAAATTTCAATGATCTGTTAACGCTCGTGTGTGTGTGTGTGTGGGTGGGTGGGTGTGTTTGTGGGTGTGTGTGTAAGAAAGTGTGTGTTGGAGTATGTGTGTGAAAATCATGCTGTCCTTAATGCATGACTAATAGTGAAGATGCCTATAAGAGTCCCACAACTCCTATGAAATTTTCGGGTAAGTGACCAGTCAAAAACTTTACGTCAGGGACAGTTTGTTTGGAACAAAAAGTGAACGTACTATCTTTTATACATGGAATAAAATGCTATTCCTAGACAGCAATATTTTAAATGTTTATTAGAACTAGACAGGAAGACGGTCACAAAGTTATAACTTGCATAACCATTGTCATTATTGGTGTCGGAGGTTGCATACTTTGGCATGACCTGGTTAAACACCCGGGCATGCACGTGTATAATGAAATATTGTAAGCTTCCTATTTGGCAATTGTGTGTGTGTGTGTGTGTGTGTGTGTGCATGTGTGTGTGTGCAGGGGCGGACGAGGGGAGGATTTCCGGGATTTCCAGAAACACACACACACACACACACACACACACACCCCAACAGTAAAAGAAAAAAGAAAAAAACTATAAAAAAAACTTTTTATTAGTAACAAAATGTGTTGCCTGAAAGTGGTAATGATGAATATAAGAATGTGTTAGATTGGAATATTTTGCAGTGAAAATTCCCCTCCCCCCCCCCCCCCCTGCTCTCACGTTTCGGCTGAGGTTCAAGCGCACATATGGGGTTGTTCTCCAGCCTCCCCCCCCCCCTCGCTCTCACGCTTCGCCTCCCCCCCCCCGCTTTCACGTTTCGGTTGAGCACTGAAAACCCCCCCCCCCCCCCCCCCCCCCGCTATCACGTTTCGGTTGAGCCCTTGAACACTCCCCCCCGCTATTAAAAAAGTTTGGAAACCCCCCCCCCAAAATGAACTGATCCGCGCCTGCAACATTACATACTACTGTCATTTCTAAGGGCAAGTGAGAGGACAGGACAGAATTCACAATTTTTAAGTCAGTGCGAGATACTCCTAGACAGAATAAAATAATCGATTACACTCCTTCCACTTGGTGACATAAAAGTAAATTCGCCCGACTCTGGAAATGCTTCACCCCCATTCAAAATTGTCAAATCAAATGACGTACATAGTGACAAAAGTGACCGGCGATACTCATCAAGACCTTTATCTCGGGAATGCCGTGTTTCAACAACTGCTTCTGACATAGCATCGTTAATATTCCATGAGATCGAGGTATTGTAATTGCCTATTCTACTATTCAAATCACCACATAGAAAAATGTTACAGTCAGTGTATTCGCAACATATTTCAGTTATGCAAGTTTCTAGAATGGTTAACCCGTCCGGCTGTTCAACAGATTTGTAGTAAGGTGAATCGACTGGTGGAATATAGGTGCAGAACAAAAGATTAGTACTTGAAGTTGCTAGAAGAGTTTCGCTCATCTTAAATATAAGCATATTATCATACCGACAGGGTATCTGATCGAAAAAGGGCACGATTTCTTTTCTTATAAGACAGAGCACTCCTCCTGATCTTCTTCCATGTGTCGACAATTTCTTCGCTGGCGAGATAAACACTTCAAATTTAGAAAACACATTATTTGATATGTATTCGATAAAGGTCTCTGTAAGGCAAACAAAAGAGAAACGTTCAACATATGAAAAAAGTTCAAATTGGCTATAAGTCCCTCCACATTCCAGCACAGCATAGTTAAGTTAGTAAGCTGTGTTCTCACCAGTTCATCGTGGCCAGTGTTGGTAGTTGTCGGCGATTCGCGTGTGGCTGGGCTTTTCGATCTGTCTGAGCCGAGGCCACACCTTCAGGAGCGCGCAGGATTGGAGGAGCGGGTGTCTTCCTTGCCTGCGGCTCGACTGCGTGTCCGTGGTCCCTCCCCCTGCCGTCGCGGCTGTGCGAGTAGTCACGCGTTGAGTTGCCTCTCCTGTCTCCGTCGAGTAGTCACGCGTCGAGTTGCCTCTCCTGTCTCCGTCACTGCCTGCTCCCCCGGTGAGAGAGAGAGAGAGAGAGAGAGAGAGAGAGAGAGAGAGAGAGAGAGAGTGCAGTGAGTGCAATAGCACAATTGGGTTATTCTAAGTACACGTATTCATGTACAGCTTGATTTTGTATGTTACAGGTCCAGAAGACACATTCAGTGTCATACCACCTTCTGTAGAGATGGCTACCCCAGCCTCAACTGAAAGCATTTTCAGCCAGACAGGTGAAAAACCGTTCCAGGAAGAAGAAAAGAGGCTTGGGTGCTATCAGGAAATAGTCTTGTGTGAGAACTTGCATTGATTTTCCCTATAATGCATAACAATACTTGCATGGTACTGATTAACAGTGAATGTTTATTGTAAGTTTAAAATGAATTTGCAGTGTTTATTTTCCTAAAAGTCTCTGGATTTGTTAGCATGTTTTTTCATTGTAGCCAGAGGAAAGTCTTGAAAGGGCTCATCTGTTCCCTGTTAAGTACTGAAATGTTTCTATAGGATTTAAAAATCACTTAGCTTAGATTTGATGTAACTTTGTCTTGTTGCTGAGATGACTCAATTTATACAAGAGCATGATTTAATCATAATAACATCATAGTAAATTTCCCAGTATAAACCATTTTATATCTGACAAGAAAAGTGGCATTCAGAATGGAAAAGTGGTTATCCAGTCTCCTGGTGCTGGAATCATTGCTGAGTGAGGGAAAAGAGATTGAGGACTTTTCAATGTGTATAACTTGTACAAAGTGTTTAGTTACTGCCTCAGTTTATAAAAATTCTTTCCCATTCTGATGCATGATGTTGCTCACTTACAATAATCTTTCAGTGAATTTTCCTAGTTTGAACAACTCTGAAATGTACAATGATTTTTCATTGTGCTGATGCTGGAACCATTGCTGAGTGAGATAACAGAGGGAAGCTGTAAAGGTTTAGAACTTGCAGAAAGTGGTATTTTGCTTAGTCTGATGAATGACCTTTTTCACTAAATGCCAGTGAATTTTCTGTTTTTGCAATTCAATTTGTGAAAAATAGATGGTTTTCTAGGTTGGTGATACCAGAATCATTGCTGAGTGAGATAAGAGAGACTGAAGAGTTATTGATGTGTAGAGCTTGAAGAAGGTGTTGGTGTTACTGCTCCAGATACTACTCCCCCCTCCCTCCTCATTCTGATGCACAATGTTTTTCACTCACAAGAATCTTCAAGTCAATTTCCCACCATGCCCTATTGCGCATCTAGAATGTAAAACAATTCCCCTGTGTGCTTTAGCCACACCATTTGTGTCGCGTTATATTACTCTAACTGCTGGAGACTCACCCAAAAGGAATGAAGTATTCATCCAAAAGGGGAGAAGAATTAGAATAAAGGGTTTACAAGCTAAACCCAACCATCACGTCTTGGGGGAAACACCACAAACAAGCAAATAATGTTCAACAACAACAAATGATAATAGACCACTGAATCTGGGATTAAATCAAACAACAATTTAATTACAAAGTGCTTGCACTCGAGTCCACAGTCCTCGAGAGTGAGTAACAACAGTAATCAACAATCAGCAAGGTGATAAGGAACAATGTCAACAATGGCAGACAAGATGGAGTAGCAAGTACCAATTGTCAAACATGCTGAAATGTAACAAAAAGAGAGGCCACGCTAAAGTAGAATAAATTCACTTGAGCGTAGCCTATACAGTATGTATATATAGACAAACACCCCTACCATACGTTGCCGGCAACGAATGCTAACAACATAACACTTCTTCAACCACTCGTTCTGTCACAGGAAACAGAACTACGGAATTTCACCACGAAATCCACTCAAAACACACTTCTTTACCAGTAGAAGTAGCTTTAGTCCCCCACAGGACATTTAACGTGAAACGTTAAAGTAAATTCTCTTTTCCCAAATCCAAATCCCGAGCAATCGAATTAATATTCATGGAAAGTCTTCCCCGCTTCCCCCATGCTCCCTCTGGCATACATCTCACGATCGCCAAAGTCATTCACAAGTCCTCAGCTGAACCCCCCGAGTCCTACCCCCTTCCCCTGCTGACGCAGCCTCCGCGCTGTGACGTCACGCAAGCCAGATAAGAGTAAGTCAAAGTTCAGTCTTTGCGTCTCCGACGCAACCCCTCTTCTCCCTCATTAGCAGTCCAACCCATGGATTAATCGTAAATTAGAGTCCACACAAGACAGTGAAGAAAGAGTATCGTGTATCTTACCGTACGATCGTCGTCCCGTACTTGTATCCAAAGAATACACACGCCACACAACACGACACACGACCCTACCCTACGCTTTCCTTCCTACTCGAAGAAAGTTACAAAGTTCGCCAGCCTACGCGCTGGGGCAGTTCTCGTTAGCGACGATTCTCGAACAAGTACTCGGGTAGTAGAAGTGAGAACGCGCCTCCTGGCGCTTTCTCCGTCGTGGTCAGCTCGAGGACACTCCAGTACTCCTCAGCGTTGTGGCTCCCGGCAGACGACGCCTGGCGCTCGTCAGTCGGCAGGTCAGGCTCCAAATCCAAGACCGTAGAATTCCTCCCCTCAGGACAGTTGTGGGCAGCAGCGTCCCGCTCAGCGAACCAATTAGCTCCCCACAGCGTCTCTTGCATACCTTGCAATCAGAGGCTACACGAATCTCACAGCGACGAGCTGATGAGTGTGTTAGCGTTCATTCCTCCTCGCACGGCAGAGCTTCCGTGCCCGAATTGTTCCACACAATTCGAAAGTCTAGGGAGACAGGGACTCTCACCCTCGCCTAAGCAGCTAGACCCAATGCAGCAGCGTTGTAGAGATGACCGGTACCACGGTCAGTCAAGAACAGTCCACCAAGGACTAAACAATGCGTCACCTACTCGTGAGCATTAACATGCCTACCAAAGGCATCCTCACTATCCCAGGCAGCAGCGGTAGCTAAGGCAATAGCGAAGGCGAAGATAGCGACGCAGCTACTTCGAAGAGGTACTTGCGCAGATCAGTAGAGATGACGAGGGCGAACTAAGCGTACACACCAGTGCACGGAGGTATACGTGACGATGGGCGAATAACTGACAAACGCTGGGCAAGCGCTGAGTCAACAGTTTAACGATGCGAGTATGTTCAGCCTGAAAAGACAGAAATCCCGCCTAATAAGAAACCCCGTATTCCCTCTAAATTCACACAGAATTGCACTCAGCGAAGAAAATACGTTTCCAGCCCAATTTTGACTCAGCAAGTCGCATTCATTCTTTTTTACGTTGAGTTCGCGCTCCGCGCGTAGTCCGCGTTACCCCTCCCGGTTTCACACATGGACCAAGCAATTAACACGAGTTTGCAAGACCAGAGATTAATTCACTTTTAGCAGTTACATTTGAATTAAGGAATTTACTTTTCCCCTTTCATCTCTCTCTCACACCATCCCGCAATTACCCACGTGGGCGATATCTCCTCCCGCCACACGTCTCAACGAAATTCTCAAAGAGCAGAATCCATGAACCCACACGTACCTCAAATTTTGCAGATTAACCCCAGGCCGTGGTCTTCACCCATGACAAGAGAAGCCCCCTTCTCCAATTCTGCCAAGACTGCTCTCTCTCTCTCCCATGGCCAGCCTGTAGACCCCCAAACGGCGAGATACGAATCGAAGATCGGAATCTTCGCGCCACACCAAGTGGCAAGGAAACCGTGGAGCTCGCGCTCGCACGTCCTGACTCGTCCAAGGCGACGATATGACTAACGACCGAAGTCCCCAGTCGAAAGTTCCAGAACAATGACACGTGATTAGGCTCCGCCAATCACGCTTCCCAATTCGAATTTGGACGCTCGCCTGTGCAGTGCCACGTGTCCACCCCAGACACATTCCTATGGACACCCCTGCACCTTTCGATAGCTCCCGATAGCCCCCCTGAGCCCAGTGAGGTTATTATTAGGCGCGACGCAATCAAATTTAAGTTTCTACGGCTTCAGCATTTCCCTTATGCATTAAGCCTTCCCAAACTCTATTTCTCCCACCCTGTCGCATTCCGCGACAGCCACGTATGACTTAAAACAGAGACTCACATATGAACTGATTCACAAGCATGATGCAAATTGGGCAAGCCTGATGCACTGGCAACATTCTGATAATCTCATTCTCTTACCGGAAACAAAACTTGTACATGTTTGGATTTTCATAGAAATATCCTTTCTGTGTCTGTCCATGTTCATGGATTCCAGCACCTCTTCTTAAAAAGAGTGTTGACCAGAGCTTCCTACAACCTTCTGCTTTAATTGTGTAACAAATGCTTCAATAATCCTTGACTGCTGCAGCAAGAAATGGGTCAATTATGTATCATCAAAGATTATAGGTTACATTAAGATAGCTCATGCCGAGCTTTTGCTCTTAAAAGTTACAAGACGCTCGGAACGCAGCGCCCCAAGCGGCCAGGACTATGGGGAAGTAATCACACTGCTTAGATACATGTAAAAAGTGCTTGTTTGTCGACGCGTTTCTGATGCGCACGTCTATTTATAGCTGACGCACGGAATACATTGTTGTTATATCGGAACGAAATCCACTGACAGGTGCTTTCGCGTGAAGGTGCATTGACCCGCATTTCCAATTTTGCAATGCACGACCTATTCATGCATTCAACATTCCTCCTCCTCCTCCTCCTCCTCCTCCTCCTCCTCCTCCTCCTCCTCCTCCTCCTCCTCCTCCTCCTCCTCCTCCTCCTCCTCCTCCTCCTCGTCCTCCTCCTCCTCCTCCTCCCCCTCCTCCTCCTCTCCCTCCTCCTCCTCCCCCTCCTCCTCCCCCTCCCCCTCCTCGTCCCCCTCCCACGAACTTGGAAGATCGGCGTGTAGATGACCTGCATTTCCATTTGTAAAAGATAAGCGCTTTAACGACCTAATGATGCAATCAACATACAGCTTTGATAAATTAATGCTGTTCATGGCTTACATTTTCTTTGGATGGGGTTTCTAGTGTCCCCAAATTCAGCTTTTTCTGCGCGAAGCGAGACTATGTCCGTCATTTTCAATGTGCAATGTTGAAACGGACTATAGGCTCACGCGCATGCGCAGAAGCATCCATTTCTATGAACCAAATATTTCGATTTCACAACGCCTGCTACAAAAAAACAAAGCCAAAACACCCCCATTATTGCAGCAAATCATTGTATTACACATTACACCGTAAATGTATTCACAAACATGATCGGAATGCATCAGAAACGCGTCGACAAACAAGCACTTTTTACATGTATCTAAGCAGTGTGATTACTTCCCCATAGTCCTGGCCGCTTGGGGCGCAACGTGTCTCGATCCTCATAACAATTAGCTAATGAACTATCTTTGTGTAACCTATAATCTTTGGTATCATCAAGTGGTTTCAGTAACCTGGAACTGTCGGTTGAGAAGTAAGTTAATCGTGTAACGTAAAGCAAGCTCTCTAGAATCAATGCAATTTTCACACATGAGAACATTTATAAATCTACACGTATACAACTGTAACGACAACTCACAGCTTGGCGATGGAGTTCCATCTTGAATCTGTCAAAGAAGAACCACTTGCTGGCCTCAGTCCTGTCCTCATGTATCAGTCTGGCATACTGGTCCTCTGCCTCGAGACCAAACGAAGCGAATTTCCGGTCCGGCGTGAATAGAATGCATGTGGGAACTCTGTGCGTCATTGCGTAGAGGTCGTCATTTTCGACCACAACATTGAGACAGTCGACCTTGAGAGGGTCACGGTCAAAGTCACTTTTGGAGGAGAAGGCGTAGCCCGAGAAGGTGGTGCCAAAATCTATGGCCACCACCAGGGCGTCTGGATGGACGGGACGCGAAGTCGACAAAGTGCTCTGCAAAATGTAATACATGAAACAATCGAAATGTCTGTCCCTCGTGCTGTCTCTGTGCTTGTGTATGCGCGTGCGCTTGTGTGTATCGTTTGGTTGTGTGTGAGTGTGTGTGTACGCTTGTCTGCCTGCCTGCCTGCCTGTCTGTCTTTCCGCCTGTCTGTCGGTGTGCCTGTCCGTCTGTCAGTGTGCCTGTTCATCTCTGTCTGCTAGTGTGAGCGTCTGTGTTGTATATGTGTGTGTGCTTGAGAGACGGGCGGACAGACAGAGGGGCGGACAGACAGAGGGGCGGTCAGACAGAGGGGCGGACAGACAGAGGGGCGGACAGACAGAGGGGCGGACAGACAGAGGGGCGGACAGACAGAGGGGCGGACAGACAGAGGGGCGGACAGACAGAGGGGCGGACAGACAGAGGGGCGGACGGACAGAGGGGCGGACAGACAGGGGGACGGACAGACAGGGGGGCGGACAGACAGAGTGGCGGGCAGACAGGGGGGCGGACAGACAGAGGGGCGGACAGACAGAGGGGCGGACAGACAGAGGGGTGGACAGACACAGGGGCGGTCAGACAGTGGGGCGGACAGACAGGGGGGCGGACAGAGTGGCGGGCAGACAGGGGGGCGGACAGACAGAGGGGCGGACAGACAGGGGGCGGACAGAGGGGCGGACAGACAGGTGGCGGACAGACAGGGGGGCGGACAGACAGAGGGGCGGACAGACAGGGGGCGGACAGACAGGGGGCGGACAGACAGGGGGCGGACAAGGAGAGAGAGGGGGCGGACAGGGAGAGAGAGGGGGCGGACAGGGAGAGAGAGGGGGGCGGACAAGGAGAGAGAGGGGCGGACAGGGAGAGAGGGGGGCGGACAGGGAGAGAGGGGGGCGGACAGGGAGGGAGAGGGGGGCGAGCAGGGAGAGAGAGGGGGCGGACAGGGAGAGAGAGGGGGGCGGACAGAGAGAGAGGGGCGGACAGGGAGAGAGAGGGGGCGGACAGGGAGAGAGGGGGGCGGACAGGGAGGGAGAGGGGGGCGGACAGGGAGGGAGAGGGGGCGGACAGGGGTGGATGGATGGATGGAGTTTAGGGCCTATCAGCCTTGTAGGCTATATAAGGCCACAACGTTAAGGAACACTTCCACCAATAATAATAAAACTCTCCGCAACAGCGGAGTATAGTACAATTTACCAAACTAGTGACATAAAATCAATAAAATTGAGTCCCACAGCCCAACAGCCAGCAAAGGCAGTGCATAGCCTTCAAACACGAAAAAGCATAATGATGAAAGGGCAAAATGTCACATCTCGATGTCCTTGACACCAACAAAGCATTGAGGGATAGGTGGATGGAGCCCAAGGGCTCATCAGGCCTTAAGGTCATTCAAGGCCACAACATACTTTCACTGAATAAAATGTGTAATTAAAAGACTACCACAGAAGAGGTAAGTAGAGAAATATCGAAAACAATTAAGATATAGTACAACTCATATACGAGAATAATACTCAGAATCTATCAAAAATTTTATCACAGCAAGAGGATCTTTAAAAATGTCAGACAGACTGCTCGACCCACTCCGTAGATGAGCAAGTCGAGGGCACTCCACCAGAACGTGCCGCATGGTAAGCCTGCACTGGCAGGTGCGGCACTCCGGTGGAGGCTCCGACCGCAGCAGATAGAAGTGGGCCAAAACAGAATGACCGAGATGGGGGGTGGACAGGGAGGGAGAGGGGAGCGGACAGGGAGAGGGGGGCGGACAGGGAGAAGGGGTGGACAGGGAGAAGGGGGCGGACAAGTAGGGAGAGGGGGGCGGACAGGTAGGTAGAGGAGGGCGGACAGGTAGGGAGAGGGGAGCGGACAGACAGGGGGGCGGACAGAGAGAGAGAGGGGGCGAACAGGGAGGGAGAGGGGGCGGGCAGAGAGGGGGAGAGAGAGAGAGAAAGACAGAGAGAGAGAGAGAGAGGGACAAAGAGAGAGAGAGGAAGAGAGAGAGAGAGAGAGAGAGGGGGGGGGGACAGAGACAGAGAGAGAGAGAGAGAGACAGAGAGAGAGGGACACAGAGAGAGAGAGGGACAGAGAGAGAGAGGGACAGAGAGAGAGAGGGACAGAGAGAGAGAGAGAGAGAGAGAGGGGGGGGGGGGAAGAGAGAGGGAGCGAGAGAGAAACAGAGAGAGACAGAGAGATAGAGAGAGACAGACAGAGAGAGACAGAGAGAGAGAGACAGACAGAGAGAGATAGAGAGAGAGACAGACAGAGAGAGAGACAGAGAGACAGATAGAGATAAATAGACAGAGAGAGACAGAGAGACAGATAGAGATAAATAGACAGAGAGAGAGACAGAGACAGAGAGACAGACAGACAGACAGACAGAGACAGACAGAGAGAGAGAGAGACAGACAGACAGACAGACAGACAGATAGAGAGACAGACAGACAGAGACAGACAGACAGACAGACAGAGAGACAGACAGACAGACAGACACAGCGACAGACAGAGAAACAGACAGACAGAGAGACAGACAGAGAGACAGACAGACAGGCAGACAGACAGAGCAGACAGACCAGACAGACAGACCAGACAGACAGACCAGACAGACAGACAGACAGACCAGACAGAGAGACCAGACAGAGAGACCAGACAGACCAGACAGAGAGACCAGACAGAGAGACCAGACAGACAGACCAGACAGAGAGACCAGACAGAGAGACCAGACAGACAGACCAGACAGAGAGACCAGACAGAGAGACCAGACAGAGAGACCAGACAGAGAGACCAGACAGAGAGCCCAGACAGAGAGACCAGACAGAGAGACCAGACAGAGAGACCAGACAGACCAGACAGAGAGACCACAGACAGACGACAGACCAGACAGAGAGACCAGACAGAGAGACCAGACAGAGAGACCAGACGAGACCAGACAGAGAGACCAGACAGAGAGACCAGACAGAGAGACCAGACAGAGAGACCAGACAGAGAGACCAGACAGAGAGACCAGACAGAGAGACCAGACAGAGAGACCAGACAGAGAGACCAGACAGAGAGACCAGACAGAGAGACCAGACAGAGAGACCAGACAGAGAGACCAGACAGACAGACCAGACAGAGAGACCAGACAGAGAGACCAGACAGAGAGACCAGACAGAGAGACCAGACAGAGAGACCAGACAGAGAGACCAGACAGAGAGACCAGACAGAGAGACCAGACAGAGAGACGCACAGAGAGACAGACAGAGAGACGCACAGACAGACGCACAGAGAGACGCGCAGAGAGTCGCAGAGAGAGAGAGAGAGAGAGAGAGAGAGAGAGAGAGAGAGAGAGAGAGAGAGAGAGAGAGCAGAACTGAACTGAACTGAACTGAACTGAACAAGTTTAATGTTTAGGCCACCCGCCTATTACATTGGGAAAAACGCGAACGAAAACACATAATGTACAAGCGGCTAATCAACACTGGCAGCCAGTTTCGGCTCGCGGAACACGCACGGGAGAGTTACATCAGTCAATTGAAAAGTTCAAGTTTTGCGTGCAGCCCGTGAAGGTTGCTGACGTGTCGGCGGCGTTCTACTTCTTTCGGTCTTGTTTACATCAGCATTCTTGTCACGATGGTGAACAGCTTATCTTCGACGAACTGCAAGTCGGGTGTTGTCAGGGGCACACACAGATAAAGACACACAGAGAGAGACACAGAGAGAGAGACACACACACACAGACACACAGTGAGAGAGACACATAGACACAGAGACAGAGAGAGAGAGAGAGAGAAAGAGACACACACAGAGAGAGACACACAGAGAGACACAGAGAGAGAGACACACAGAGAGAGAGACACAGAGAGAGAGACACACAGAGAGAGACACAGAGAGAGACACACAGATAGATACAGACAAAGAGAGAGACACAGATAGAGAGAGAGAGACAGAAAGAGAGACAGAGAGAGACAGAGAGAGACACATAGAGAGATAGACACAGAGAGAGAGAGACACAGAGTGAGACACAGAGAAAGACAGAGACACAGAGAGAGAGACCCAGAGAGAGACCCAGAGAGAGAGACACAGAGAGACAGAGAGAGAGAGAGACAGAGAGAGAGAGAAACAGAGAGAGAGAGAGACAGAGAGAGAGAGATAGAGAGAGAGAGACACTCAGAGAGAGAAGAGGAGGAGGCAGGGGGCGGTGTCCCGTAACGAACAGAGACAAGGAGAAACAAACTAAGAGCCGGGCAGCCAGCCAAGCGCACATACACACGGGCAGAGAGAGAGAGAGAGAGAGAGAGGGAGAGAGAGACAGAGAGAGAGACAGAGAGAGAGAGAGGGAGAGAGAGACAGAGAGAGAGACAGAGAGAGAGAGAGAGAGAGAGAGAAAGAGAGAGAGAGAAGGGGGGGGGAGAAAGAGAGAGGGAGGGAGGGAGAGAACGGAACTGAACTGAAATTTAGTCGTAGGCCGACTGCCCATGGAATGTGATAGTATATTAACAAGTATAATACGTCTCGTCTTCCAATTTCAAGGATCAACAATACAAATCGTGTAGCAGGTTGATAAGCCTACAACCATGAAGCTGCAACGTAGCTGGCACATTCATTTTCTCTTCATTTCAGATCATAATACATATAATGTACGTGTGTGTTTGTTCGCGCGCGTGTGTGTGCGTTTACGTGTAAAAGAAGTAGCGAATGCGTGTGTTGCAGAAGTCGACATTTTGGTACACAATCGCGCACGCACATGCGCACACACACACGCACGCGCGCGCACACACACACGCTCGCACGCACACATACACCTCGCACGCACACACTATCACACGCACGCACGCACGCGCATGCACGCAGACATACACGTACGCGCGCGTGCAGCAATGAACGTTCACTTTCAAGTTTCTAGTCGGCAAAAGAGGAAATGCATCCATGTTCGCAAGCAGACTTAACTGTGCGCAATCGCATATACATACATGCAGATGCGCAAACACACGCGAGCGCGCGCGCATGCATTCACGCACACTCGCTCCCATGCGTGCATGCAAGCAAACAGAAATGCACTGTATGCACACAAGCACATACTTAGCCTATACATGCTCAGATGGTAGTTATTTTTAACTGCTCTAGATTACTGTGATAACGCTTGTAGTTTTGCTTGTCAGTTCGGGATTTTATGGTGGAGGGGAATCTTGCACTCAGACGTTAACAACACCGGTATTTGGTTGGTTAAAATGGTTACACTTCTTTTAACAAGAATGGAAGGATGAAGATGGATGGAGTAGGCTTTCCAACTTATCACTCTCTGCACGCTCTATGAAGGTTTCGACTGCCCAAACTCCTGGTGTATATCATAAGCAAGTCAGATCTACTTTTCCATCGAAATTCGGTTTGTACGGCCTGTGCAGCAAAACGTAGTGGGTCTGGTCTTACCCTCGACCCTGGGAAGCACTTTCAAAACCGGAGCTAGGGGAAGAATGACTTCTATTTTCGTCTCGCTTTCGTCCCACGCTACTGCACCACAATGCACCATTTCCCACTGCAATGCACAGGAGTCGAACAGAGTGCATCGCCCCAGCCCTCCACTACAGACCAAGGCCACTTACTCGCTGCAGGCGTCGTCTTGTTTCCAGCTCCAGCTCCCCGAAGCTGGTTCCTCCATCTCCCACTGCTTTGCCTTTTCTCTCCTTCATAGAGACGGGTCTTCTCTCCGCCATGATGTCTGTATCGATGCGTTGTACGCTATAAACTGTCCTCACAGGCCGAAGAGCAAGCTTTGGGGTCATTCCGGTACAGGCCAGATATAACATTCCTGGAACACTACTTTCATTTTCTCAAAATTCTTCTGAGGGAAGCAAGATTTACAATTTCGACTTTTTCCATGTTCGTCTCTTCCCTTTCTTTCTTTGAATGTGTGCGCGACGTCGCGCACCTCGCGCGTGTGTACATTGCGATTCATGTGTTCAGAGAGAATAATGATATTGCACCTAAGTCGCCTGCCTGCCCCCCGCCCGCCCGCCTGTCTGTCTGTCTGTCTGCCTGCTCTCTGCCTGCCTGCCTGCCTGCCTGCCTGTTTGCCTGCCTGCCTGTCTGTCTGTTTGTCTGTCTGTCTGTCTGCCTGCCTGCCTATCTGTCTGCCTGCCTGCCTCTCTGTCTGTCTGCCTCTCTGTCTGCCTGCCTGCCTGCATGCCTGCCTGCCTGCCTGCCTGCCTGTCTGTCTGTCTGTCTGTCTGTCTGTCTGTCTGTCTGTCTGTCTGTCTGTCTGTCTGTCTGTCTGTCTGTCTGTCTGTCTGTCTGTCTGTCTGTCTGTCTGTCTGCCTCCTGCCTGCCTGCCTGCCTGCCTGCCTGCCTGCCTGCCTGCCTGTCTGTCTGTCTGTCTGTCTGTCTGTCTGCCGGCCTCACTGTCTGCCAGCCTCTCTGTCTGGCTGGCTGGCTGCCTGCCTGCCTGCCTGCCTGGCTGCCTGCCAGTCTGTCCCCCTTCTCTCTCTCTCTCTCTCTCTCTCTCTCTCTCTCTCTGTCTCTCTCTTGGATGCAGAAATTAGCATAATATCTCTCTCTGACTGCGTGAGTAATAGCTTACCGCAAAACGATATACAGAGCTAATTTAGAAGGCACTCTTATATGAATGCTGTATATTGTGATTCATTGTGAGTTATTCAAATGGGCAGTCGGCCTCCGAATGAAGTTCAGTTCAGTTCTGTCTGCCTGCCTGCTTGCCTGCCTGCATGCATGCATTCCTGCCTGTCTGTCTGTCAGTCTGTCTGTCTGTCTGTCTGTCTGTCTGTCTGTCTGTCTGTCTGTCTGTCTGTCTGTCTGTCTGTCTGTCTGTCTGTCTGTCTGTCTGTCTTCGACCATTCCTTCGTATGTCTGGGTCTGTGTGTGTGTGTGTCTGTTGAGGTTTTTTGTTTTGTTGGTAGTGGTGTGTGCCTGTGCATGTCCGCACAGTGAATTTTTTTTAAGTGTGGAAGTTATTGGTATTAAGTAATGTTACAAAATCTTGCAAAGTGCGTTGGTGCTTTGTGAATTAGTTCATGCATTTCTGTTCTTAAGTCAGCTTAGTCTTTGGTGAGTTCATGACGACACTGACAGGAGTAATTTGGACATGCATCGAAACAACAGTTTCTGAGACTGCATACTATCCAATGACGAAAACAAAGTTTATAAGTCAGGAGAACCATGTAAAATACCCGACAAAAATTAATGTGCACCATTTGGCATTGTGGGTTTAACCAACACTAAGAACCCGAGCACATTTTCACCCAAAGGAATTTTTATGTCATGGTTTGCTTTTCAGAGCTGATGTTGCCTAGATGTCTCATTCATAAACTACAATCAAGTGTGTACGAAGAAAGCAAAAACATCTTTGTGGACTTAAGAAAAGCGGAATCTCGGACGACCTAAAACGATGGGTCTGGTCGTGGTTGCTGGGCTCTCCTTTTATCGTCACTTCACGCAAAGAGCAAAACTGTATTAATCCTCCATTGTCAAACCTTTTGCTATGGAATGTACGCGTGGGGGCGGGTGTCCCTGACGCTCTCTTTCGTCGTCACTTTACGCATGGAGCGAAAATATGAATCCCCGCTTGTAAGAGCTTGTACGTTCGAATGCACTCTTTGAAATGGGCTGTCTGGCGTGTCATGACCCTGTCGTTCTAGATTTGCTCTATCGCTCAGGGTGCATGGGCGAAATCCAATATGGAAGACCGTGTAAGCCACTGCCGCCGAAAGGGAAGTCTGTTGAGGCATTGCGATTACCTGGGGGGTGGGGGTGGGGAACCGACAGCAACCCCTCAGGCACCGTCAGAAGAAAGCTGTCCTTGGTGGAGAACACGACAGACGAGTCTCGCTACGGCGTGGTGCTTCTTTCATTTAGACCACTGGTGCTTGAAATCCGAGGGAGCTTTCGTATTGACTGAGTGGTGTGGATTGCAGGATCGGGCTGTGGCAGTCTTCTTGGTTTTGGAGAGAGCAAGCGCTTTGTCCAAGATGTCCCGGACTGCTTTAGTTTAATCCCCACCTTTCTTCATATCCAGATTCTGCAGCTATTTTGTTTTGTAGGACGTCGTTGTTTTGTTTTATCCCCAAAGAAGGTTATTTCCCCTCGATTCGTTTGTTACTTATTTGGCCAAAACAAATTTTTTATAAACCTATCAACGGATTCCGAATAAATTTGGTGGAAGGTCAGGGTTTCACCCAAGGAACAACCGGTGAAATTCATGAGACTATCTTTTATCTCGTTTTGGAATTACAATCATGCAGAGTAATTCTATCGCTCATCACATCAAACTATTGATGACGTCGGTGTACGCGTTCCGCTGTCAGAGATGCTTTCAGCCACTAAAATGAACTAAACTTCATGGAAAATAAAGTGTGGCGCCCTTGGCGGAGATTTGCGCTCTCAGAGTGCTCTCTAGTTGTCTCATTCTGTGAACCCGAGTCACGTGACTCTGGCACAGTTCGCAATGAATGCGTAATAGACTTGACCCTTCGTATTACAGCATTGCGCCAAAAATAGTTCGTTCTGATACTATTTTTTCTCCCCTTTTTACATAAAAATTATTCATATGTAAAACTTGTTTCCATTTCAACACAAATTTTCTTTTATCGAATAAACGCTTGTTTATTGTCCCAACAAAAGTAAGTTATGAGTTTTGTGCGAAATAGTCTTAGAACTACTTTAACGGAGTATGTCACGGAGCAGATTGGCTATCCCACAAGCCTCTCGTGTGACCTCCATTTGCATATTTTGGACGAGAACCTTTTATCACGTGATGTCAACTGGGCTAGAGACACTTTCGCCGGTAGGCGAAGTCTCTAGTGAACTAGCATGTAGTTGTCTATGCAATTGATTTCTTACGCTGCTGTTGGTACATGTTTGTTTTTGTGATGTCTGGGTCGATATGAGCAGAGCAACTCAAAAGACATACAGGTTTTGCATTCAGGTCAGGTGAAATGCAATCGTATGTGAAAATATGGGGCTGAAATCTTGCTATAAGGATGTTAAATGAAAATATTAAAAAATCATTATAGCAGAAAACTCAAATCTCGTTCTCGCTTCCATGCACATTACAAAGGACTTCAAAGCGAACACAAAAAATCCTACAATTCTATTATTTTTCCACAGTACAACGCATAATACTTTCGAATTTAGTCCGATGGAACACTGTCTCATGACAACAAACGGCGTGCTTTTTCAACTAATTAGAAACATTCAGTGTTATGGAATGTTGCGTATAGACTAATCCACATGAAACGGTGATTGCAAATTCTGAACTCTCGGGCTGCCACTCTGTATTCATTGAATGAGTCATGTTTCAATGGAAGTGTACCCGTAGTGCTTGAAGTGGACGAAATGCGGGGCTGCAAGAAGTTCACAAAAATCAGAACTCACACTGAGGTGTCTCTACCAGTCACAACAACGCCAACAACGGTGTCACACTGAAAGGAACACACAGATCCTCGCAATCTGCTTTGTCATGACACAAAGGGAAATGTTTACTTCGTTTCAGGGAACACAAGAATTAGGAGGTGCAGGGTAAAACAACTGTGGATATCCTCATGCTTCCTCTTCCCGCCTCAAATAGGAAATCGTGTGTTCCATTTGGAACGGCGAAGTCCTCCCTCGCCAATCACTCCGAGAACCCATCCTGATAGATCTCGTCAGCAACCTCGTGGGTTCCATCTAATTCAGAAGCGATGGCGCTTCAAAATGGGGCATCCGCTGCCTGCACGCGTCCGTTGACTCTGAGGTCCTTGGTTCGGTCCTCGTGATTCAGGCCATACTGCTCCTTAATGACGGGCAGGTGATTCAGAGAAATGCTCTTCTGCCGGGTCAGAGCGCCCGACAGCGAGACCTCCTGCGAGGAGTCCGTGCTGGTGGAGCTGTCGACGGGAATGGCGGGCAGCCAGTGCCCCACGGTCTGGGCCGGGGCAGAGTTCTGGAAGGGGATCTTCTCCTTGTTCTTCTCCCGCCGCTGCTTCCGTCGCTGCAGCCGCTCCAGGCGCCGCAGGTGGGCGAGCTGAGTGTCGGACAAGGCCCTGAGGAGGCCGTGGCGCATCCTCTCCAGGTCCTTGGAGCTGAGGAACGTGGCAGGCTCAGAGGAGGCCCCCTGGGCCCCCCTGATGGGTGGCAGGTGGATGTTCATCTTCTCCACGGGGTCCACCGTGAAGTCGTACTTGTCCGACAGCTTGTTGTCCCTTTCCTCCTGAAGGGGCAAGAAATCAACAATGTAATGAATGAAGGAAGGATTGCATAATTGAATGAATGAATGAATGAACGAACGACCGAACGGATGGATGGATGAATGGATAAGTAAATGAATGGATAGATGGACAACCACATGAATCAACGAATGAATGAACGATGGTGTGATATGCACATAGGGAAAAGAAGGATGGATAACTAGTTTACCGGCTAGATGGAATGCGGATAGTCGTACGGATAAATGGACGTTTGCACGGATAAACAGATGAATTATTTTGCGGGATAGTGGGACGGAAGAATAATGAATAAATGAACAGAGAGATGAATGCATGAATAATGAATGGATGGATAGATGAATGGATGGATGGATGACGTAGTGGATGGACTGATAATAAATCAACACGTGGATATGTGGTTGGGAGAGAAGCTGTGATGAGGGAAACAGCTCTGGTCTGTGGGTGACGACAACACGTTGTAGGCCACCCACCCGCATCTTGTGCTGGCAGCCATCCACATAGCGCCTCAGGCCCGTGCCCCGCAGTCTGCCGTCAAAGTGGTTGGCCTCCCGTTTGGCTTTCACCAGGTGGCACCACTGTTTCGTCACCTGGGACATACAAAAGCAGC
>JAWQFJ010001057.1:0-2500 GCA_034096865.1 Theodoxus fluviatilis | reverse complement strand
GCAACGTAATATCCACCCCCACCCTCACCCCCATATCAACAATGATTATCTGGAGCATAGAAAAACAACAGCAACTACAGCACAGTCACCAATACAATTTCCAGCAACAACAGCAGCACCAACGACAAGCTAGTGCATTCTACATGCAGCCTGCCTTGGATTCGTTCCCATAGCGAAGCACGACAGACACGACATTGGAGCAGGTGTGCAAGAGCAGTCGATAGATTACATAAATGATGAAAATCCTCTATCGTGGGGTCACATTTCTTCATTCTGCAGTGTTTGAAGACACACCGACTTCCTGTGGGTGCACACTGCACTGTAAAGCTTTAGATTACGATCAGTCTTTCGTCACTGCACAAATCTATTCATTGATGTGCGGAGGGAACGACGAATGGACAGGCATACAGACACACGCACACGCGCACACGCGCGAGCACGCACGCACGCACGCACACACAAAAATATTGACAAGCAAATATCTAATACACATATACGTGTACATACACTTTAGACATCCAGACACATAAAAACATACACACCCAGAGACAATCATAAACTCACGCGAGCGCGCGCACACACATACGCACACACACAGAGAAAGAAATCACGCTCACACGGACGCTAAGACACACACACACATTCGCATACAGACACGCACACACACACGCACACAGAGAAATAAATTATATAGAAACACATACACCCGATGAGAAATATATACACATACAGACACACACGCGCGCGCGCACACGCACACACACACACACACAGGCATACAGACACACACATACACACACACACACACACACTCGCGCGCGCACACAGAGACACACACATAGAGACTCTCATACACTCACGCACACACACACACACACACACACACACAGATACCACCTCTCCCCTCACATACACACACACACACTCACACACACACACACACACACACACACACACACACTCACACACACACTCACACACACACACTCACACACACACACTCACACACACACGCGCACACGCACACGCACACACACGCACTCGCACTCGTACTCACACGCGCGCGCGCGCGCGAGCAAGTCCAAAGAAGAGGCATCGAGATGTGAGCTTGCGCGGCACGACCACAGGAGTTGTCGAAGCAAAAGAACTAACATGCAAGTGTTTGGGTACCCTCAATCTTTGGGTACCCTCAGTCTTTGGGTACCCTCAGTCTTTGGGTCACCGCGCCCCGATAGCTTGCAGAGAAAAGCATTGACAACAAGAGAAACGGCGAGGGAAAAGAATACAGAAAAGCTGGGGAACAACCCAATAGACACACACAGTGAGATCGAACATTCCTTGCTTACTATTTAAACGAAGTCGATGTAACTCAGTCTTTCTAGTTGAGTCAGTCCTTCTCTAACAAGTCTCTCTCTCTCATTCTCTCTCTCTCTCTCTCTCTCTCTCTCTCTCTCTCTATCTCTCTCTCAACCCTGCCCTCCTTTCCTTCCGAAGCCTACGCTGCTCGAATCAAGGGAATCCTACCTTCTCCGGTGAACCGTGTCTGCAGACAAGCTCGGGTGACTCGCCCCTCCTGCCACCCAGACACAACAGCAGAGCACGTCTACTCTCCGTCGCGACCTACCCGTATGTGCTATCCACCGGGTATGTCCCCACCAGGAATATCACCAGCCGTTAGCCGCAACCGTGTGTGTGCCAGCTGAAGTGAAACCTTACACGAGTGCTCCTCTCCTGGACAAGCATAGCAGTACAACTAGAGGAGTAGAGAGGAAGGGTGGTTGCCTAAGTGCTTGTTCTGTGTGTGTATGCATATATATATGTGCATATATACGGATGTGCGTGCTTGATGTGTAAGTGCGTGTGTGTGTGTCCATGCACGTTCGTGTGTATGTGTGTGTGCGCGCGCGCGTGTTTGTGTGTGTGTGTGTGTGCGTGCGTGTGTGTGTTCGTGCGTGCGTGTGTGTGTGTGTGTGTGCGTGCGTTTGTGTGTGTGCGTGCGTGTGTGTGTGTGTGTGTGTGTGCGCGTGTGCGCGCGAGTGAACTTATGCGAGTGTGTGTGTGTGCGTGTGTGTGTGTGTGTGTGTGTGTGTGTGTGTGTGTTGTCATGTCGAGCGAGCGAGCGAGAGAGAGTGAGAGAGAAAGAGTGAGAGAGAAGAGAGTGAGAGAGAGAGTGAGAGAGAGAAGAGAGAGAGAGAGAGAGAGAGAGAGAGAGAGAGAGAGAGAGAGAGAGAGAGAGAGCATTCAGAGAGGGGGTAGTGGGTGTGGGTGTGGGGGTAGAGCAAGAAAAGTGGGGAAGAAGGGGGCAGTTGTGATGGTGGGGAGGGCCAGGTATATGTTGTTCGTCCGTCGAGTCGACGAGGACCACTCTAGTCATCCGGGGGGTTGCTGGGACTGGTTCTGTCTGTGTGTGCGCAGATGGCTAACGAGGCCGATCCTGGCACGGAAGGTTCGGGAACAGAAGGGACATGGGACAAGTGGGACGTCTCCAGGGGGGTTGACA
>JAWQFJ010001056.1:157500-216261 GCA_034096865.1 Theodoxus fluviatilis | reverse complement strand
AATGTGAAAGAGCAAGACCAGCATGCTGCAAGAGCTACCTGCGGAGCCGGAGGCACTACACACTGAGGCTGTGAGGCGTGAGTAAGGAGATAGGTCCATAATGACAGCAATGTAAGTGACCGATGAGGCACATGAATTAAAGAAGCAATTTAAAAGAGTAAGCGCATGGCACTGTGTATTCTTGAATCTTGACCTATTAGTTTTGTTACCAGCGACCTGGAGGACAAGAACCTACTGTCAGGTATATTGAATGTTACTGAAAGAGTTCAACCTGGCCCACGGATCTCTCTTACTAGGCTCAGGCCGGCATCCAGCATCCCGGTGCTCTTAGAGGCTGAGTTAGGTCTGCGTTGTCCAAATAATTACTCTGTCCCTCTGGATGTGCAGTGCCATGCTATGCTGCTGATATATGAGACTCTCCATCGCTAAATGAGTCGCCGTGGCCGTGTCCTTTTTTTTTTTTTTTTTTTTTATTTTTTTTATTCCTTTTTTTTAGAGTCTTTTTCGCCAAACCGCCCTACAAAGGAGCGATGCCGGGTTGCTAGTGGGTCGGACTTCGATGATTTTGGTTTTTTGCTTCTTCTCTATGTCCCTTTTCTTCATTGGTGATTGTATGTAAGTTTGTGCGTTTGAAATCAAACATGTATAAGGAGTATAGCTTATATGATTTTATGGGGTGTGGTGTGTAAATGTCATTTACCAAGTGAAAAAACGTACCGTGCCGAATTTGCCGATCTAGTTCAACATCAAGCATTTTCTCAAAGTTTCGTAGTAAAAAAAACTCCCCACATGTTCAAGATCGACGGGGAATACTCTAGGCTGCCACCAAGCACAAAACCACTGCTTCATCTCTGTGGCAAATTGCATGAGTTAGAATAAGGGTTGTAGGCAAAAGGGGGAATAATGTATGTAACTCGCTTTTTTCTCAAAAAGCGTACTTTAAGGGTGTTGATCTTCAAAGTCATGTGAAATCGTGTAGGGTAGTCATATGTTCATGATTATTGCACCATTGAGAAGCTTGTTGTGTGCTCTTTTTGAAAACATACAGATATCAAAATGTTGAAAATGCAACGAGTGACTCATTATTGTGATAGGAGGCGTCACTAGTGTGCTGTGCTGTCGCCTGTGTGCTGTGTGTGATGTGTGCTGTGTGTATCTAGTGTGTGGCATGTGTGTGTGTGTGTGCTGATGTGTGCGCCCATGCACTATTGCTTAGCACCTATCTTTTAATTTCAGTCTCCATTTAAATCGTGTATGTGATGCGTAGTCGCTCGCTAGTAGTGTGTGTGTGTGTCGAAGCCAGAACCGGGAGGTGCCGGGGAGGTGAGGTTTTTTTTTTCTGTGGTGTGATGTTGTGCTGTGTGTGTGATGTATTGATGTAGTTGCTGATGTCGATGATGTGTGATGTTTTGTCGTGAGTGTGATGTCGTGTGTGTGATGGTGTGTAGTTAGGTGTGTGTTTGTGTGTGGTGTGTGTGTGTGAATGTCAATACTTAGTGAGCACTAACCCTTTAAATTCAAGTCATCCTATGTGTTTTGTGACTGTGTGCTGTGTGCTGTGTGTTGCTGCATGGGCTGTGGCGATGCACATTGTGAACCACTTACCCTTTTAAATTAAGTCTCCATTTGAGTATAGGTATTTATAGTTTTTGAGTCGTGTGTGTTTGTGTGGGGTCGTGTGTGTTGTGTGTGTGTGTGTGTGTGTTGTGAAAGAGTAGTTTGTGTCGTTTGTAGTGCATGGTGATGTGTTGTGTGTGTGCGGTGCTGGGATGTAGTGATGTAGCACCCCCTCCATAGATGCTTGCTAGTGTTTAGCCCAGATGCGCGGACGTGCCCTACACTGGGACAGTGCCACTCAATTGGCCAAAGCCCTGGCCCCCAGCAACAGATCCCCTTCATTTCTCGAGACGTACGACCAGCAGCTGCAAGAGTTCACAGGGGACTACATCTTGAATGCCCCTCACACCACTTGAGAAGGCCCATCACACAGGATGAAGAGGAGAGCGGCGATCAAAGATGAGATTTGTGCCAGCTGGAGCATTAGCTCGCATGTCCATCCGAATGGGAAGCATCATCAGCAAGTGAGTTCATTTTGATGATCCAGGATCACTGTTGAAAACAGAAACGGCTAGTAAAAAAATGAATACATCTATGCATGCAAGTTAATATTTTAATAGTGATGGATTATTTTTTTTGGGAGGAAGTCATTCTATAAATTTATCTGCATAGGTGACTGCATGTTAAATCTTTCACATGATTGCCTGTGTGGGGAGGAGTTCAACTTCATACACTAGTATTGAGCAGGATGCGTAGAAATTTAATTAATATGCAGTTTGTTAAAGAAATTCATTCTTGTAGCTAGGACTTCTGATTTCTTAGCCAAGCCCGCGTGGCTTGTGGATGCAGAAAAAAGGCAAAAGACCATCCTGCATTTCTTTTTTTTTTTTTTTTTATTTTTTTTTTATCCAAGATTTAAATGTTTGAATATTGACTTTTTAAGTGTCACAATGCATGCGTGTCAAGATATGACCTCTAATTTTATTTCTCCGATCCCTATAAGAGGGTGTTGACCCTGGCTTGAAAATGCCCCAGTAGGAATCTAAGAAGAAGGCAGTGTGCTGCCATTCATTGAAAAGATGCAAGGTATTATTCCCATCTATATAGCCTTCTTTTCTACTGCAGTGTCTCTCCTATTAGCTTTAAATGTGGGTGGTATCTGCAGAATGCGTCTGTGTTGTGTGATGTGCTGTATGTGTGTGTGTGTGGCTGGTGTGTGTGTGTGTTGTGATCGATGTGCAGCAGAGAGAGATGCAGAGAGAGAGAGAGAGAGCAGAGAGAGAGAGTAGTGCATGTGATGTGTGTGTTCCTGCCTTTCTCGTATTAATTTATTTCGTCTTTTCCTTCTGAGGTCTTTAAGCTGTTCAAAGAGCCACATAATATGTCTTCGCACTAATACATATATGTATGTACACATGTGCACGCTGCTTTGAGTTATTTATAGACCACCCCTACAAGTAACTTCCAGCAGGTACAAAACGAATTGTTGTGTGATTTTGACGCCTAGTGCAGATATACGTGCTTAGGTGGAGAAGTCATTGCAGCAGTTAGACTGGCCGAAACTTACTAGTCGGGATTGTGTATGGTGGTAATCGACTGTCCTTGTAAAGTGATAGGCTTGATCAAGGGAATAGGAGAGACATTCTATCTCGCTTGATTTGTTTGCAATGTGAACCCCTGTAATACTAATGCTTAACATTCACATCCAATCAGTCGTCTTGTAATAAATGCTGTTTCTAAAACCAGACACTGCCTAGCTTTTCATCCAAGTTATGCTTTCCTGACCTCTTGTCATGACTACAGAGATTCACCACAAAAGAGGCTAAAAATGCCTCATCCAAATTCCTTTATGACTACATATCTTGATCTGCGATCTATGACGGCAGCCTCTCCCTCGACGCTATAGATTGATCGTAAACTAAATATATTCCAGTAGAAAGCAGAGCCCAGCAAAGTATACACTTGCATGTACATATGTACTCGTACATGCTGCATGGAAATCGATGTCAGAAGTTATAGCATATAAAGTGTGTACATGATGGATTACTTTTAACAGAACTATTGACATTCCTCACAAAATCTGGAGTGCATGATATTTTCTAATGGATTTGAGTTTTAATCATATGTGGCAACTACATGCTAATTGCCAGTTATGTCAATATCTTAGGAAAACCATTGAAATGAGTCATTCTCGTAGAAAGATTTTCATGCAAAAACTTATTTAAAGTATGGATGAATGGTCACTTCCAGTAATTAGCATTTATTAAAAGGAGTGTAGTGTGTTACTTTCATGAATCTCCAGTATGTACAGACTGCTAGTTCTGTATACATATGTCTAGCCTTAACAGTTAGCTCTATAAGAGAGAAAATAGACAATGTCCGACACTCTTCGAGATTAAGCTTAATCTAATTGCTTTTTTTTTTTCTGAGACTAACAATTCATAGCTATGGCGACTAATATTTTTCACCTCACATGCGAAGCCAAAAGTGAGTCTATGATACTCCACCCGTGTCGTCCGTCTCAGAGCGTGCCTGGCGGGCGAATGGCCGGGCTGTCCATGTGGAAAGACTTTAACGGGTGGAGATTTTTCTCAAGGAAGTACTATTAAGTCTATGATTCCCGCCCCTCCGCCCCCAAAGTTGGCGTGGGATGGTAGTAATGATGACAGAGGCGTCAAAAAGTTCATAGCATGAGTTGACTATGACACTTGGCTCGTCAAGCGTCAAGGTCGCGGAGCGGGCCGTAGAATGTTGTCTAACAAAACAGCCCATTTTTCACATTTTCCATGTTCTCTGAACGTTTCTTGGCGATTGAGTATACCTAGACCTTATATAATTGGTGTACACTGGCGATGAAGTGATCCGCTTATCTTTTGATACTCGCAGTTTGATATGACCTCTGCTGTCTAAGGTTCAGAGCGTCACAGGAGCCTCCTTTAAAAAAGTATGGATTGTATAGACATCTTTTGAGCTGACGTGCTATGACATGCGGCTAGTAACTTATGAAGATTAACTTTCTTCCAAACTTCATAACTACTGTAGTAGGGGCAACATGTTAATGACTTTCATACTAGGTCACCTGTGTCGTCCGTCCGGGCGTCCGGGCAGACCGGGCGTCCGGGCGTCCTGTAATCCGTAAAAACCTTTAACGTTGGATTTTTCTCGGAGACTATTAAGTCTATCAACACCCAATTTGGCATGATGGTGTAGGATGACAAGGCGTCAAAAAACATACATAGTGACTTGACCTTGCTTCAAGGTCAAGGTCACAGGAACTCTTTAAAGTTGGATTGTATACATATTTTGAAGTTACCTTAACCATGAACTATGGAAGATAACTCTTTCAAACTTCATATCATTGTAGTACACATGTTATATTTTCATCATGAGACACATTTGGTCACATATCGTCAAGGTCAAGGTCACTTTGACCCTTATGAAATGTGACCAAAATGGGGTAGTGAACCACTAAAAGTGACCATATCTCATGGTAGAAAGTGCCAATAAGCACCATTGTGCTTCCTATGTCTTGAATGAACAGCTTTGTGTTCCATGACCTTGGATGGCCTTGACCTTGGGTCAAGGTCACATGTATTTTGGTAGGAAAAATGTGTAAAGCATTTCTTAGTGTATGATGTCATTGCTAGGTTTAGTTGTTTGACCTTGACCTTGAAGATCACATGAAGGTCAAGGTCATGCAAAGGTCATGCAAAGGTCAAGGTCAAGCATGTGAGTTGTATGTACAGCGTCCGAAGAACTGGTAAGAACTTCCTCATGGCTTTGCTGACATTGGTTTGCATTCATCTTGAACATCTGACATTTGCGATTGTCTTACCACTACTAAGCTAACGAGCACTCGGAGAGCATACAAACCTCCACAAGGAACTGACACACACAGCTTCTTCTTTCATGGCTTGTATAATTCAGGCAACATGGTTTCTGCTAGCCAGGCCGTGTATAATTCAGGCTAAACATGGTCGGCTAGCCAATGACTCAGTGAAGTTACGTTATTGTAGTTGTCCTGTCAAGCATAGTTTCTGGTCCTCTGACACGTGGTGCTGTAAGACACACATGCCAGTGGAAAATCCATGAATAGTTTTGACATCAACGTACGTGATTACACCGATAAAATATCCTCTTTATGGCATCCCATTTCAAAACTGGTGAGCAGATAACTTCTGGATTTAATGGGTTGTATTCCTCGTGGCGTAAATCCCGACATCACACCTATGACTTTTATCAAATATCTGACCTGTGGACCCAATACCAACCAACCACAACCAACAAACCATGCCAACCAAACCAACCTACACCATACCAAACCAAAACCAACAAGCCGAAACCAACTGAAAACATAATCTCCTTGGTGGAAGGTAGTGACTCCTGGGTGTAATTGTGCATCTCATCACATAAGCCCGATCTTCCCACATTCCTCATAATGATTGTGTCTGTATAAAAACCAACAGTTATAGAAAGCTGAAGTGTGTGGCATTTTCACCATGGTTTCCATTAGTGCTGAAAAGCAAACTTTGATTTCCAGGGGAGGCTTGCCACAGAAACCCCTATACCATTGCTGAGTAAACAGTCCAGAGTTTTGTGGCTGGCAGCTGGCCTCTGGGTTGTGTGGATTGGACAGACCAGAGGAGAAGGTTTTAGTTGTACATGACATGCTCGTTGCTGCACGTGGATCATCTGCTGTCAGAGTCTCATGTGTGGACTGCTACTGCATTGAAGCCCTGTAGTGACAGCTATAAAAGTGTAAAGCAAATCTCTCTCTTTCCCTTCTTTGTTTCACCTTCTCCTCCCCTCGTGTGTTGTTGAGAGAGATTGTGCTTTACACTTTTATAGCTGTCACTACAGGCTTCAGCAGTAGCAGCCACCTGAGACTCTGACCAGATGATCACTGCAGCAACAGCATCATGACAACTACCTTCTCCTCTGGTCTGTCCATCCACACAACAGAGGCCAGCTGCAGCCCAAACTGGACTGTTACTCAGCAATGGTATGAGGGTTTTCTGTGCAAGCTCCCCTGGAAATCAAAGTTGCTTCAAGCACATGGAAACCATGTGAAAATGCCAACACTTCAGTTTCTAACTTGGTTTATACAGACACATCATTATGAGGAATGTGGAAGATAGGAAATGATATGCAAAATTACACCCAGTGTCACTACCTCCACCAAGGAGGTTATGTTTTTCAGTTGGTTGGTTGGTTGGTTGGTTGGTTGGTTGGTCCAAAGCAGATTTTGATAAAATTAGGTGTGATGTCAGGATTTCACCAGAGGAACAACCCATTAAATTCAGGAAGTTATCTGCTACCAAGTTTTGAAATGGGATGCATAAAGAGATATTTTATCATGTTATCACGTAGTTGATGTCAAACTATTCGTTCCACTGGCATGTGTGTTCCACACTCAAGAGACAGCTAGCAGGCACTAAAATGAACTTAACTTCATTGAGTCATTGGCTAGCAGACCATGTTGCCTGAATTATACAGGCCTGGCTAGCAGACCATGTTGCCTGAATTATACAAGCCATGAAAGAGAAATTGTGGATTCCTTGGTGGAGGTTTGTGCTCTCAGAGTGCTCTTTAGTTTGTAATGAAAAGCATTCAGATGTCAAGATGAATGCAAACCAATGTCAGCAAAGCCATGAGGAGTTCTTACCAGTTCTTGGACCTGATGTAGACAGAGGCTGCCTTGTCAAAGTACTGGCCTTTCTCATACAGCGCAGCTGCCTCTGACCATTGCTGGAGAAAAGAAAACAAGATGGTGGAGCCATGTCAGCAGCTCTTCCACTGTCATGATAATACTTGCAATTTAGCTGGCTTAAATAACAAGAAGGGCAAAGCCCATACGACTCACATGCTTGACCTTGACCTTTACATGACCTTGTCCTTTACATGACCTTGACCTTCAGGTGACCTTCAAGGTCAAGGTCAAACAACTAAACCTAGCAATGACATCATACACTAAGAACTGCTTTACACATTTTCCCTACCAAAATACATGTGGCCTTGACCCAAGGTCAAGGTCATCCAAGGTCATGCAACACAAAGCTGTTAATTCAAGACATAGGAAGCACAATGGTGCTTATTGGCACTTTCTACCATGAGATATGGTCACTTTTAGTGGTTCACTACCCCATTTTGGTCACATTTCATAAGGGTCAAAGTGACCTTGACCTTGATGATATGTGACCAAATGTGTCTCATGATGAAAGTATAACATGTGTACTACAATGTTATGAAGTTTGGAAGAGTTATCTTCCATAGTTCAGGGTCAAGGTCACTTCAAAATATGTATACAATCCAACTTTAAAGAGCTCCTGTGACCTTGACCTTGAAGCAAGGTCAATCAAACTGGTATCAAAAGATATGGATTACTTTGCCCTATACACCATATATAGGTCAGGTATCCAATCTCAAAAACTTCAGAGAAAATTGGGAAAATGTGAAAAATGGCTGTTTTGTAGACAACATTTATGGCCCCTGCGACCTTGACCTTGAAGCAAGGTCAAGTCACTATGTATGTTTTTTGACGCCTTGTCATCATACACCATCATGCCAAATTGGGTGTTGATAGACTTAATAGTCTCCTAGAAAAATCCAACATTAAAGTTTTTCACAGACGCCCAGACGCCCGGACAGACGACACGGGTGAGTACATAGACTCACTTTTGCTTCGCATGTGAGTAAAATATTATCCCCAAAACTATAATTGTTAGTCCACAATTTAATTAAGCTAATCATCGAAGAGTGAGACTTGTCTATTTTCATCTCTACAAGAGCTAACTGTAAGCAGACATATGTATACAGAAACTACAGTCTGTAACAACTGGAATTCATGAAGTAAACACTACAACTCCTTTTAAAAATGCAATTACTGGAAGTGACCATTCATCCATACTTTAAAAAAAGTTTTTGCCAATGAAAACATTTCTACAGAATGAATCAAGTTTCAATGGTTTTCCCAGAATTACAAACTGGCAATACATGTAGTTGCCACAATGAATTAGAAACTCAAATCCTATTAGAAATATCATGCACCCAGATTTTGTGAGAATGTCAATATTCTGTTAAAAGTTAATCCATCATGTACACACTTATATGCATACTCTGACATCCATGCAAGCATGTAAGTACATATGTACATGCAAGTGTATACCTTTGCTGCTCCTTTCTGACTGGAATAATTAGTTTACATCATCTATACGTCAAGAGCTGCCGCATGATCCCCAGAACAAGATATGGTAGTCAAAAGGAATTGGATGAGCATTTTTAGCCTCTTTTTGTGTGATCTCTGTAGTCATACAAGAGTCAGAAACATAACTTGGATGAAAAAGCAGGCAGTGTCTGGTTTTAGAAACACATTTATTACAAGAACTGACTGATTAGATGTGATGTAAGATTGATTACAGGGGTCACTTGCAAAAAACAAGAACAACAGAAATGCCTCTCCTATTCCCTTTGACAAGCCTATCACTTTACAAGGACATCATTCACCACCCATCACAATCCCAGACCAGTAAGTTTCCCAGTCAACTGCTGCAATGACTTCTCCACTAACACCAAAATCACACAACAATTCAGTACCTGACTGGAAGTTACTTAGGTGGTCAAAATAACCAAAGCACGTGCACATGTGTACATACATATATGTATTATCAAGAACAATTATGTGCTCTTAACAGCTAAAGAACCCAGAGGGAAGACGAAATAAATTAATACAGAGAAGCAGGAACACACACACACATGCACACTCTCTCTCTCTCTCTCTCTCTCTCTCTCTCTCTCTCTCTCTCACACACACACACACACACACACACACACACACACACACACACACACACACACACAGACCATTCTGCAGAATACCACCACACATTTAAAGCAATAGGAGGAGACACTGCAGAGAAAAAAAGGACTATATAGTATGGGAAAATACCTTCATATTTTCAAGAATGGCAGCACACTCCTTCTTCAAGATCCTACTGGGCATTTTCAAGGCCATGGCAACACCCCTAGAGGAATGAGAGAAAAAAATAGAGGTAATCTTGACACCATCATTGGTGACACTTAAAAAGTCAATATTCAAAACAAATCTTGATCAAAGAAATGCAGGATGGTCTTTTCCTTTTTCTCATCCAACAAGCCACGAGCTTGCAAGAAAATCAAAGTCCAGCACAAAGAATGAATTTCTTTAACAAACTCATAATTAATTAAGTTTCTACCATCCTGCATCAATACAGTGTAGTGAAGTTGAACCCCCACACAGGCAATCATGTGAAAAGATTTAACATGCATCACCATCAGATAAATTTATAGAATCTAGACATTCCTCCAAAAAAAAAAAATCCATCACTATTAAAATATTAACTTGCATGACATAGATGTATCATTTTTACCCGTTTCTGTATTTCAACAGTGATCCTGGATCAATCAAAATGAACTCACTTTCTGATATCTCCCATTCGGATGGACATGCGAGCAATGCCAGCTGCACAAATCTCATCTTGATCCCGCTCCCTCTCATCCTGTGTGATGCCCTTCTCATAGTGGGTGAGGGCATTCATGTAGTCCCCTGTGAACTCCAGCTGCTGGGCGTACTCTCGAGAAATGAAGGGGATCTGTTCTGGGGCCAGGGCCTTGGCCAATTGAAGTGCACTGTCCCAGTGTAGCAAGTCCCGCCGCATCTGGCAAACACACAAGCAGCTAGAGGGGGTGCACACACACACACACACACACACACACACACACACACACACACAAACACACAAACACTCTCACACACACACACACACACACACAAACACACACACACACACACAAACACACACACTCAAAAACATAAATACATACTCAAATGGAGACTTAATTTAAAAGGGTAAGTGGTCACAAGTGTGCATGCACACACACATGCACAAACACACACACACACACACACACACACATGGAGACTTGAATTTAAAAGGGTAGTGGCTCACAAGTATGCATTCACACACACACACACACACACACACACACACACACACACACACACACACACACACACACACACACACACACACACACTCACACACACACATACACACACACACACACACACACACACACACACACACACACACACACACACACACACACACACACACACATTTAAATGGAGACTTGAAATTAAAAGATAGGTGCTAACAAATATGCATGCACACACACACACACACACACACACACACACACACACACACACACACACACACACACACACACACATGTGACCCTCCATCACAAAATGAGTCACTCGTTGCATTTTCAACATTTTGATATCTGTATGTTTTCAAAAAGAGCACACAACAAGCTTCTCAATGGTGCAATAATCATGAACATATGACTACCCTACACGATTTCACATGACTTTGAAGATCAACACCCTAAAAATACGCTTTTTGAGAAAAACATACATTACATACATTATTCCCCCTTTTTCCCTAGCAACCCTTATTCTAGACTCATGCAATTTGCCACAGAGATGAAGCAGTGGTTTTTGGCTTTGGTTGGCAGCCTAGAGTATTCCCCCGTCGATCTGTTGCAGTGGTGGCTACGAAACTTTGAGAAAATGCTTGATGTTGACGATCGGTTCGCAGACGTTTTCTTGTAAATAATTTACCACCACACCCCAAAAAATCATAAAGCATACTTTTACATGTTTATTTCAAACACAAAACTTACTCATACAATGAAGAAGAGACTAGAGAAGAAAAAAAAAAAAAATCTCGAAGTCGACCACTACAACCCCCACCTCCTTTGTGGGCGGTTTGCGCAAAATGACTCGACTGCGCAACCGACTCATTTAGCGATGGAGAGTCACATATATACACACATACATGCACTGCACATCCAGAGGGACAGAGATATTTGCACAAACCAAGACCAAACTCACCTCAAGAGCAGCCAGGGGATGGCTGGAGGCCAGAAAGAGATCCTGGGCCAGGTTGAACTCCTTCAGGAACATGGCAATATAACCTGACAGTAGGTTCTTGTCCTCCAGGTCCTGGTAACAAAACAATAGGTCAAATTCAAAAGAATACACAGTGCC
The DNA here is from genome assembly GCA_034096865.1 of Theodoxus fluviatilis. Classification (NCBI taxonomy): domain Eukaryota; kingdom Metazoa; phylum Mollusca; class Gastropoda; order Cycloneritida; family Neritidae; genus Theodoxus; species Theodoxus fluviatilis. Next base: position 204,611 of record JAWQFJ010001056.1, on the reverse strand, counting down.
ATGCCTTACTCTTTTAAATTGCTTCTTTATATCAGTGCCTCAGTCTTTCACATTGCCTCATTATGCCAGCTCCTTACTCACCCTCACAGCCTCAGTGTGTAGTGCCTCCCTCCCAGGTAGCCTCATCATGCCTGAGTCTTGCTCTTTCACATTGCCTCATGAAGTCAGTGCCTCACTCTTTCGCATTGCCTCACTATGTCAGAGCCTCACTCTTTCACATTGCCTCATTAAGTCAGCGCCTCACTCTTTCACATTGCCTCATGAAGTCAGTGCCTCATTGTATCACATTGCCTCATTATGCCAGCTCCTTACTCACCCACACAGCCTCAGTGTGTGGTAGCCTCATCATGCCTGCGCCTCACTCTTTCACATCGCCGTAATAATGCGTGACCAAGCATGTTCAAGCAGCACCTGTTAAAGGCATGCCAGCCACAGTTCTCCACTGAAGTAGTCTTCTTGAGTGCTGGAATGCAGAGAGAGGTCTCACCTTGATCTTCAGCAACGAAGACACCATGCCCACATTTCCCAGGTGTCGGAAAACTCGGATTGCTGATGAGACAGGCATCACAAGAAAGTAAATTAAGGTACACGTAGTGAGTGCCAGTGCACGTAGTTTGATTATGCACAGCAGAAATACTTCATGTGCATATTGGGAAAAAAAGGTCCTTTTAACCTGTCCATAAGCTAAAATTGCCTTGGAGGTCAGAAACAGAACAATGATTGGACTTTGTGTGAATTCTTCATGAAAGTCATTTGCACATGTATATTAATTATTACAGAGATTTTAAAAAACATGAAATGCCATGCAAGTTTTCTTAGGTTCCTTTCTTTGGACAGAGCTTAGCTGAGCTGGTACAAGGAGTGTCAAAGAGGATGTGGGTTCAAAGAAATAATCCAGATTTCTCCTGTCCCAAGGATTGAACCATGGCACTGCACCTCGCACATAATCAAGCTTGTTCACTTAAGTCTGACTGTCAACCTTCCACCATGTTTACAAGTCCTAAAAGGAGCTTTCTCAATCTTCCATCATGTTTACTACACATGTAGTCATGTGTATTTAGGTGAGCAAGCTTTGGTGTTTGATTATTTGTGAGGTGCAGTGCCGTGGTTCAATACTTGGGACAGGAGAAATCTGGAATAATTCTTGCTATTTCCCTACCAGCGGCTACCATGTGTCATTACTGTGTGTTGTAACTCAGTGTGTGCATGATGAATGAGTATGAATATATAAGAGAACATCTATGATGCACCTTCCCCTCTGTGTGCCTGTGAGAGCATTGGTTCAATATCTTTGACATGCACAAAAGTAAAATAATAATACTCCTAAAAGGAGCTTTCTAAAGCTTCTACCATGTTTACTATGTAGTGTCAAACTTACCAAAGTTGATGTCAAGAGACTGGAGAGCTGTCTCCCCCAGCATGTTCCAGAGATTTCTGCTCTCCAGATGACAGCAGTAGATCCACGCTTCCTTGAACCTGCACCAAAGTAGTGTTTTGAGTACACGGTGAACCAGTCATGGCATACAGTAGGCTTCTGTGACTTGTCTCCAATTTAAACTTCAGTTAGGAACAAGTCAACAATTCTTTTCTGAAATGCATTGATGGCCTGTGGGACTATTTCCTATCATGAGAAGTGCCCAATTACCAATCAAGCATTCTCTTTCTGGCTTTCAAGCTGTGTGGTTGAACGCTTGGCCAAAAGGACAACAATGGTATCCATGCATATAAGCACTCTTAGAAAGGTTCAGTTAAGAGAAACTTTCCTCCACGAAAAGCCCAAGCAATAACGCTAGTCTTATATACATATCATTTTCAAGCTGATGAAAAAAATGTCCAAAAGAGCAATCTGCACGTGGAGGTCATACCATAATACAAAAAATATAAGGGTCAGATTTGGGGGGTCTTTCTGAGCAGAAGTGTTTTGCTGAAAAATTGAAATTAGCATTCACACATTACCACAAGAAATACTTGAAGATTAATTGGCATGGTGATAATATATATATATATACATTTATGAAAAAATGTAAATCTTTCCCAGTTTTTGTTTATTCATTCCTTTTTTTACTTGTTCATTTTCTTCTTAACTTTGCCTGATCTAGTATGTGATAGATTGACAAAGTTGTTTCATGAACATGGGTTTAAGCCCACATGGACAGTTGTTGTGTCAAGTTTTTTTTAATTTCTATGACAAATTTTGAACACTTTTTAAAAATAATTGTTCTAGTTTTCCAGTTGTCCAGCAGAATGATAATGACCAAAAGTGACATCAGTTTGTGAAGGATGTTTTTGCACATTCACTTCACACAAGTTTCAGAGACCCTGAAAAAGCAATATCAGATAGAAAGGCAACATTCTAATTCACATGTGCCAAAAATGACCTCCAGGTATGCATGGCAAAATTACTGATGCACTCGGACTAAAAAATCTGACTAGTATTCAACTTCGACAAACGGAAAATGCCACATGCTTCACACCTGTAGAGATAGTGGTATTTACTGCAAACAGCAATACCAACCTTCGAAGTTTGATGCACTGCATGGCTGACATTTCCAGCTGTGAAAATAAACACATTGTCCATATACACATGATTTTTACCATGGCTATTTGAATCTCTATATGCTTCAAATGTAATCTTCTTGAGAGGTGTCAGAATCAATACAAAGAAATACAAGTAATATTGTATGATTCAGTATTGCAAATTTATCTCTCTTTTCCTGAAAGTGTATGTGCAAATTCTTATCCCCTGGTCCTCCGGCCACTAAATTTTCATTCTAGTACCATTCTATTGTCTAAGTTCACACAAACCAAGGTTCTGATAAACTCAGCACAGTTCTCTGTACACAGGTTTCTATTAGTGACCTCATAGGGGTTATCATTTCTCTACAATGGGGAGACACGATGCAAGTATTCTACATCATGCAAAGATGTCACTCCTATTTTCACATGGTTTGATGACTTCCACAAGTCAGGCCACAAGTGATGGCAGGTTAATCTAATCACAAGATCACACCTTCATATGCTTCAAACTTTCTTCAGCAACCACTGAGACAAAATTATTAAACTTAGTGCAGGAAAAAGTCTTGGAGAGAATGTCAACATCACAGTTTTAGGTACATTTATTCCCTCTCAGCCACAGTCCATTGTGATTAATACTAGGAGATGCATCATCCAAGCTTTGCTAATGCAGTGAAAACGTCACTAATACACCATGGAGATTCAGCCTAACCTGCTTGATATTCAAACCCATATTTTTCCCATCCCAGAGATAGAACCACAGCACTGTGCCTCACACATCGTCAGACCCGAAGCATGCTTGCCTATCTCCGCCTGTCTAAAGACATGGTTTCAACAAGCAAGTAGAGCTTGAGGGTCTGATCATGTACTCATGCAAGGGAAGGGGGGGGGGGGGGGGGGGGGGCCTGCCAGGAACTGGTATATATCTTAGACAAAATGGAAGGGAAGTTCCTGTCAATACTTTTTGTTTTTGTTTTTGCACATCATTGACGTAGAACCAAAGCCAAGGCAGTCACACAGAAGGGTAGGCATATTGTAGATGTTCACCAAGTATCACCCACACACAGAAAGCATTACACACACAGACAGATTAACTACACAGGATTGCAGCAAGTATAGCACTGTCAAGATACATCCCTTCCATCTTGTCTAAAATATATCAAGCTTGAGGGTAAAGTTTTACCAAGCAGTGCCTCTATGGAGGCAGACTGGGAGAGCAGCGCTATAGGGCCAAGAGCCCTTGAGGTACCTACCTCTTTCTTGCCCAAGTCCTGGGGATTCTCACTGAAGACATGGGAGTGCGTTTCCAGCATTAGGTTGACCAGCTTGCCACTGGTAGTCTGCAAGATGACCTCTCCATTGTACAGCATGACTGGCACCTGTCCATAGGGCAGATGAGTCTGGCCCACAAAGAGCACTGTGGAAGCTGCCAAGACACATGGAGCCACCTTTCAGTGTCCGTCCCAAGCACTGGAGGTGATATGTTTGACAAGGTATTCACTTCCAATGTATTTTCAAAATATTGTCTTTCAAATTATAGTGAATGTTTTATTTCAAAAGGAGTGTGCACAAGGCATTTGAAGCATTACATTAACATTTACAAGGTCTTCTTTATGTTATAGATATCACAGCAGCCAGCATATTTTATTTTTTCCAATCTAAGGGTTAATGTTTAGTGCTGAAATAAAAACAAACGATCACATAATTGTCTCATTTTCAGAGAAAAAAGCAGTCAAGAATTAAACATAATAGAAACAAACAAACAACAAGAAGGGCAAAGCCCATACGACTCACATGCTTGACCTTGACCTCTTTACATGACCTTGACCTTCAGGTGACCCTCAAGGTCAAGGTCAAACAACTAAACCTACCAATGACATCATACACTAAGAAATGCTTTACATTTTTCCTACCAAAATACCTGTGGCCTTGACCCAAGGTCAAGGTCATCCAAGGTCATGCAACACAAAGCTCTTAATTCAAGACATAGGAAGCAAAATGGTGCTTATTGGCACTTTCTACCATGAGATATGGTCACTTTTAGTGGTTCACTACCCTATTTTGGTCACATTTCATAAGGGTCAAAGTGACCTTGACCTTGATGATATTTGACCAAATGTGTCTCATGATGAAAGTATAACATGTGCCCCACATAATTATTAAGTTTGAAACAGTTATCTTCCATAGTTCAGGGTCAAGGTCACTTCAAAATATGTATACAATCCAACTTTGAAGAGCTCCTGTGACCTTGACCTTGAAGCAAGGTATGCCAAACTGGTATCAAAAGATAGGGCTTACTTTGTCCTATATACCATATTTAGGTCAGGTATCCAATCTCAAAAACTTCTGAGAAAATTGAGAAAATGTGAAAAATGGCTGTTTTTTAGACAACATTTATGGCCCCTGCGACCTTGACCTTGAAGCAAGGTTAAGTCACTATGTGTGTTTTTTGAGGTCTTGTCATCATACACCATCATGCCACATTTGGTATTGATAGACTTAATAGTCTCAGAGAAAAATCCAACGTTAAAGTTTTCGGACGCCCGGACGCCCGGACGGACGAAACAGGTGAGTACATAGACTCACTTTTGCTTCGCATGTGAGTCAAAAATCAAACACATGTGCATACACATTAATATACCTTCAACACCATCAAGACCTACTAAATAACCCATTCTCACAAAATGGTAAATAAGTTGCATGGGCTCATTCAGAACAGTGGAGTTAACATATCACTGTCCAGTATATTCTACTTGCTATTGCCTCCTCTTCCTTACAGGCATGCTACACGAACATCCAGTCATGTGTAGACATACATGTATTCCAAAAAAATATTTCTGATTTTAAATAATTCAAATCAAAGAAAGATTACAGTTAAACTTAAAGTGCATCACTTTTTCAAAGGATGGATGGATGCATGGGGCATTACAGCTTGTCTGTCTTCGTGGGCTATTCAAGGCCAATAATCACAAACAATTACTACAGCTGATTAAAATAAGAGCTAGTCAAGTCAGGAGTTCCCTAGTTATTTCCCGTGTATGAATCCTGTACAGAGATACAGTGGGTATATTTTATTCCCGAAATCAAAGGGGATTTTCACAAGGAAAGTGAGAATTAATGGTGTAACCATGGCACACACACGTTTGGATAGATCACTTGTAAACCAGGACAATTCCTCTGGAATGTCTTTTTGTAACTCATGTAAAGGCAAATCTAAGTAAAAATATACCAAAATGATATTATCTGTGGTGAAACTCAAGATAACTCAATATTGCTCTCATTTACACTCCAATTAACTGCTGTGTCTTCAGATTTCCTTTCAATGAAAACTTTCATTCTTTCACTAAATTAAATCAGCATGTTTTCCTTTACAGAAAGACAGGAAAACTCTTGCTAAATTTTTCGGTTGAACCACCATTTTGTGAGAATGGGTCTCATGTAAGTCAATGAAAAAGTTAACATTTTCTTGTGTTACTTAGAGGTTGAAAACTTGATCTTTTGGCGAATCTCATAATGTTGTCTGCAGAAAAGAATGTAAAATCTGAACATCACATTCAGCAATAGTTCAATGGTTGTGAACGTGTAACGCCACTGGAAGTGCAATGCAGCAGATTCCACAGCTGTACAGGAGATGCCATTTGCATTTCATGGCATGGACATCATGCAACCATCATTACATTTCACATTTCAGTTTGCACCCTTCCCAGTATGGTGACCCAGTTTCAGACCACATGTCAGTGGAACAATCAGGGAGACCAACTGTACAGGACAGTCCTAGTAAGCTGGGTCAAAAATCCCTCAATGAAAAACATTATGAAGGTTCTCATGATGACCATTCCATGTTCAGTCAACTATTGGAGATGGCTGCAGTTAGTATCAATGAGCAATTCACCACATGCCCACCAAATGTACAGACATCTTGCCTATTTCTTTAAAAATGCCTTACGCAAATCTTCTGCTTTTCTACATGAACATTTTAGAGTACTGCCTCTTAAAATCCAAAATTAAATCATTATCTCTGTCAAATCACGGAGAGTGCAGTGTCTACTGTACATGTTACCATCTAACACAAACCCTGCCCTTACATATAAATATTCAATAGTAGTGACTCATTGCTCTGATGACAGAAAATTCTCGTTACAGCAGCAACTCCTTCTAAATCACTGGGACTGACAACCAGACCCTCAGGCTGGACCTTTAGCAGTGGAGTTGACCCTCAGGCTGGACCTTTAGCAGTGGAGTTGACCCTCAGATGCAGTGCAGAAGACTCAGCAGCATTAGTGCTTACACACTTGCAAAGCTGTATGACCTAAGCAGGCTGTCACTTGTGGCCGCATGCTCATGAAGTGCACACGCACACACACACACACACACAGACACACACACAAACACAAGCAATTATAGGCATGCTCACACACACACACATACACAGAAACACACACACAAACACATACACGCACACACACATGCATACATACAAACACAAGCAATTAAAGGCATGCACACACACACACACACACACACAGATACATACACAACACACACACACAAGCCCACATACATACACATGCAATTATAGACATGCATACACACAAACACACACACATAAACACACACACACACACACACACACACTGAAATCACATACACTGTCCAAGCACACAAGAATGCTATCTCTCACACACACACACACACACACACACACACACACACACACACACACACACACACACACACACTGTGCCAGCAAATGCATAGGCAGACCCAGTGTCAGCACACTCAAACACTTGTAGTGCAGGCATGGTGTCACCACACATCACACAGCCACAACAACTTACACGCCACCATCTCTACGCCCGGACAGTCATCGTATGGATTGATGCTATTGGAGGCAATCATAGTATCAGGCGTACCCATCACAGACTCCCTGCAGTACACATAGCTGTAGATGCACTCGCTGTCAAATGCTGCAAAGGTGCCCTGCAAAGGAAACAAAGAATCCTATAAGACTAGAAGCTTTCAGGCAAAGAAATAGTGTAGACCACTCTTTGTAGCTAATGGAAAGCAAAGACTAAGTGCAAACTCTTTAACCACACAAAGAAGCCGAGGTAATCCAAGCATGAAGTAATGCACATGCCAGCGAAACGCAACAGCAGTTTCGAAAAAAAGTCAAAGAGGACGAACGTGCTCTGCCTGCAGTCTATATAGGCGCTTTAGGACGCGGGGCGGTGGGAGTTACCTCCCTTTGCCCGCGGCGTCGCTAGCTTCATGTCTCAAGCAATCGGATTGGCTGTTGCAGGCAGGCACATGTGGGTAATAATTATGCAAATTATTTTTTTGAGGTCAAAAGGTCATATATCACTGGTTGTCTACTGGTCAGTATGGAGGGAAAACTATCCAAAACACCTCACACTAGCAGATCCTATGTTTTTATCACAAGCACCCTGAACCCCAAAATACAGTGGGTATTTCTTCTCTTTCACAATTAAAAACATTTTGACAATGAACAACAAGTCAAGTGACGTCATTACACACCCAAAGATGCACCAGCCAGCATTTAGTATCCCAACTCCGAATCCCACTCTCTAGTTTTTCATGCAGCAACCCAAAGTCACAAATGTTCCTTCACTATCACCTGGGTGATGCAATAGTACAGTGCACCTGCACTTACACGGTCCAGGGGGTAATTCTCCCACAAGAAGCCAGTCACTGTTGGGGAGAAGTGGGGGATGTCAACCAGTGTGTCATTCACCTGCAAATACCCAGAGGACAATGCTCTTTAAAGTCACAGCACAAAGTCTGGAATGGTTAGCCATAAATTGCACTAAAAAAACATTTGATCTGAATGATTGTCATGCTACATTTTGTGACCATAGCATCCTCCACAGTGGTATTATTGTGTACTGTCATCAATTACCACAATAATGAAATAGACATAGTTTTAGATTCCTGGAAAAATCCAAAAATAATGCTTTTTTTTTTTTCTCACCATGACAACAAGAGATGGAAAGGTAGACATACTACTGCCAGCTGCCAAAACTAGTATTAATCATTGGAATCACATCCATTCACCATGTCAAACACAACAGCCAAAGTCTGCTAATGACCTCAGAGCACAGGCAGGATGCTTGAAGACATTTTGCTTACAGGGTTGTAGATGAAGCCATCACACTTGTCATCCACAAAGGCGATGCGGGTGCCAGAAACATCAGGGTAAATCTTGCGAATCCCATGGCTGTGTCGGTAGTTGTTCACAAATTCCCAGTCTTCAATCATGAAGTAGTGAATCCCACCAGTCTGTTGAAAAAATTTATAATTCAGAAATCTGAGGCATTAGTAATGCAGAGCTGCCAACCCACCATCATGCCAAAGAGTAGCATCCAGAGCTTTTTGGAGTAGCATTTAAGAAATAGGCGTAGCACACACGCACAAGAAGGAAAATGGCGATGTTTGCGCAGGCGCAAAGCGCTGAGCCACCGACACCGGTGTGAAGCGGGGGGGGGGGGGGGGGCTGTTGGGCTGTCAAGTCTCTGAGCGCTGAGCCGCCGACGTGAAGTGGGGGGGGGGGTGGTGGTTCTACGTGACGGTCAAAAGTTCAGTTCGACGCTTAGCGCTGAACCGCCAGTGTAAGGGGGGGGGGGGGGGGTGTGTTCTTCGTGACGGTCAAAAGTTCAGTTCCAGGCTTTGAAAAATCGTTGTTTTTCCCTGACGATCGTAGCATCGTAGCAAGCATATCAAAATCGTAGCTTGCTACATCTAAATCGTAGCACTTGGCAGCTCTGGTAATGATTGACCAATCTTAATTCTTGACTCAAGAATGTTTGATTACAAAAATGCATAAGAAACGAAACAGCAAAACCATACGTAATAGTTTAATTGCTATCATTCACTCATTCTATAGAACTCAACTTGCTTTAATTGTTCAGAGGCATTTAATATGCCAAGCTAACACTGAATCATGAAAAATCCAAGTCTGCATAAACACAGGCCCCAAACATTGAATGTTACATTAGCCAACAGTAACACACATCCAGTCCAGACAAAACTTACGTTGGTTCCATAGATGAGAAATTCAGCTGTCATGTCATGGCAGGTGACAAGGCTGTCTCGCTGTCCTTCATCTGGAAAAAGTCGACTCTCTCGCTCATCTGTTGTACCAGTGGTTTCCCCTTCAATCTGAAGTGAACACATGTACACGTTAATACATTAGGAGACCATTTCTCATATTAATAGTAAAACTTAACATATTGTCAGTATTTTCCAAAATGCCAGATCTAACTTGATTTCCTATTTATTCCTTCGTTGAGAAGACTGCATGCTTGCATTGCCCACAATTGCAAAACCTGATGTGAGCATCCATTTCTTCTCAGAAACCGGGGGATGTTGAGCAGAAATACACATTCTAATTCCTAAAAATACTTCTTATTGTAACAAAGACAACAGTGGACATGTGAAAATAAAGATGCTTGCTGCATAGCAAAGATGATAGGTTACACAAAGATAGTTCATTAGCTCATTGTCGTGAGGATCGAGACACGTTGCGCCCCAAGCGGATGGTAGTATTGGTGAATCAAGGAAAGTTAATCACACCTCTTAGCGACATGTAAAACTTCTTGTTTATCGACGGTTTCTGATGCGTTCCGATCATGTTTGTGAATAAATTTACTGTGTAATGTGTAATAAAATGATTTGCTGCAATAATGGGGGTGTTTTGGCTTTGTTTTTTGTAGCAGGCGTTGTGAAATCCAACTCGACCTAGATCTACATGGTATGGTTTGAATGGGAACGATCTATTTTTCAATATTATCTAAGAATGCAAGCTTGTTTATCAACGTATACACCCCTGTGGAATATCTTTAGGAAATGCAAAGCAATACATACCTGTCAAGAAGGTGATTTGCGGTCAGAAAATCATTCGATTAAGTGAATTCAGTTGCCGCTTCCGGAAAGATTTTTAGTTACAATCAAGCGTTGCCATGTGACCTGCTTTTCAATTGTTAACAAGAAGGGCAAAGCCCATACGACTCTCATGCTTGACCTTGACCTTTATATGACCTTGACCTTCAGGTGACCTTCAAGGTCAAGGTCAAACAACTAAACCTACCAATGACATCATACACAAAGAAATGCTTTACACATTTTTCCTACCAAAATACATGTGACCTTGACCCAAGGTCAAGGTCATCCAAGGTCATGCAACACAAAGCTGTTAATTCAAGACATAGGAAGCACAATGGTGCTTATTGGCACTTTCTACCATGAGATATAGTCACTTTTAGTGGTTCACTACCCCATTTTGGTCACATTTCATAAGGGTCAAAATGACCTTGACCTTGATGATATGTGAACAAATGTGTCTCATGATGAAAGTATAACATGTGCCCCACATAATTATTAAGTTTGAAACAGTTATCTTCCATAGTTCAGGGTCAAGGTCACTTCAAAATATGTATACAATCCAACTTTGAAGAGCTCCTGTGACCTTGACCTTGAAGCAAGGTCAACCAAACTGGTATCAAAAGATAGGGCTTGCTTTGCCCTATATACCACTTGTAGCTAAGGTCGCCATTCTCAATAACGTGGGAGAAAATTGGGAAAATGTGAAAAATGACTGTTTTTGAGACCACATTTATGGCTCCTGTGACCTTGACCTTGAAGCAAGGTCAAGTCACTATGTATGTTTTTTGAGGCCTTGTCATCATACACCATCATGCCACATTTGGTGTTGATAGACTTAATAGTCTCCAAGAAAAATCCAACGTTTAAGTTTTTTACGCCCGGACGGACGCCCGGACGCCCGGACGCCCGGACGGACGCCCGGACGGACGGACGGACGGACGGACGGACGACACGGCTCAGTACATAGACTCACTTTTGCTTTGCATGTGAGTCAAAAAGTAGGACCTTTCAATACCTTTTGATGCATTCAACATACAGCTTTGATAAATTAATGCTGTTCATGGCTTATATTTTCTTCGGATGGGTTTCTAGTATCCCAAAATATAGCTTTTTGTGCGCGAACTGGAGAGAGCTGCCACCATTGAATTGCACAAAGAGTAGACATATACGCCATATCTACACGAAAGCAGTCCTCTGATTGGTTCCCTGAATAGAATCCTCCAATCAGCAGGCAGCTTTCTTCGCCGCCTTGTCACTAAGTGGTGTGAGTACACTTTCCTTGATTCACTCCTACTACCGTCCGCTAGGTGCAGCATCTTGTAACTTTTAAGAGCAAAAGCTCGGCATGAGCTATCTTTGTGTAACCTATAATCTTTGTGCATAGTGCCAGAGAACATCCTCCTTCCCCAAAATTGAAAAATAATAGTAGTGTAACTAAACTAGATCCGTAACTTTGTACAAAGGATTTGTGCATTTAATATGTATCCCAGGCTCCCCATCCCATCTCAAACCTCTGTAGCATGACAGGTCACTGCTGGGTGCACCACATCATCTGCCTTTAGCAACCAAGGGAAAAACAGCATCCACTTACCATGTGGAGCATGACCTTCCCATCGAAGAGCACTGCAGCATAGTCTGTGTTGAGGGCGATGGCCTCCACCGTCCCGAGGTATTCTCGGTCACGCAGCCGCTCAGCAGCTGCCATGGAAAGAAGACACAGATCTGATGCAATGTTGAACAGGCATCATCTGGCCTTGCCAGTCACAGGATGCAGAGGATATGCTTCAGAGCAAAGAGCGTTAAGCACAGACAACAACAGAACAAAACTACAAAACCAATGCTGGCATCTGACCTCATTTCTGTTTTCAAAGACTGTAACGGACAATAAATAGCTGTCAGTCCAACCCTGACCAGAAAGGCCATGAGTGAACCAGTCCATGAAATAATCTTTTGTGAATAGGTACCGCAAACACTAGGCTAAGTGCTGTTGTAACCAGTCCATGAAATGATCTTTTGTGAATAGGTACCGCAAACACTAGGCTAAGTGCTGTTGTAACCAGTCCATGAAATGATCTTTTGTGAATAGGTACCGCAAACACTAGGCTAAATGCTGTTGTAACCAGTCCATGAAATGATCTTTTATAGGTGAATAGGTACCGCAAACACTAGGCTAAGTGCTGGTGTAACCAGTCCATGAAATGATCTTTTATAGGTGAATAGGTACCGCAAACACTAGGCTAAGTGCTGTTGTAACCAGTCCATGAAATGATCTTTTATAGGTGAATAGGTACCGCAAACACTAGGCTAAGTGCTGTTGTAACCAGTACATGCTTTCCTAATCTGGTCTAATGCAGATCACTTATCCATTCCATACTATATCATATGAAATAGTAATCATAAACTTATTTGCATATGTGTGTCCTTGTCTCAATAGTTGTCTAATTTATTTTCAAAAGGCAACCAATGCCACCTAAATCTAAATAATCAAACACTGTTCAAATCTGTCCAGCAGTTCATCCAGTCAAATCCACACTAGAAAATGTTAATCCTCATACATTTAATATCTCGGGCAATCAGGTTTCCAGCCTGTTCCAGTGGGTTTACAGTCATGAGATTCAATACTGTACCTCTGTCTTGAATGACATAAAACCAGGTCCTGTTGTTCATGCCCACAGCCAGGTGGTAGGGCCCGAGGCCGATGAATGTGGGCTCCACATCAATGGGCAGGGTGGTGGGTTGCTCCTGAAGGAAAATCAGTCTTGACTCGCTCTTCTGCGCTTCACAATACTAAACTAATATTTTTCTAGTGTATGATACTACATTATCTTTCTCCACTACACCAATTCCAGATTTATGGATCTTCATTATGTCAACTCTGAAGAGATAAAAGGGAGGCAAGGCAGTGTGGAAACACAGGGCAAGGCAGGGAGGAAACACAGGGCAAGGCAGGGAGGAAACACAGGGCAAGGCAGGGTGGAAACACAGGGCAAGGCAGGGTGGAAACACAGGGCAAGGCAGGGTGGAAACACAGGGCAAGGCAAGGTGGAAACACAGGGCAAGGCAGGGTGGAAACACAGGGCAAGGCAGGGTGGAAACACAGAGCAAGGCAGGGTGGAAACACAGAGCAAGGCAGGGTGGAAACACAGGGCAAGGCAGGGTGGAAACACAGGGCAAGGCAGGGTGGAAACACAGGGCAAGGCAGGGTGGAGACATAGAGCAAGGCAGGGTGGAAACACAGGGCAAGGCAAGGTGGAAACACAGGGCAAGGCAGGGTGGAAACACAGGGCAAGGCAGGGTGGAAACACAGGGCAAGGCAGGGAGGAAACACAGAGCAAGGCAGGGTGGAAACACAGGGCAAGGCAGGGAGGAAACACAGGGCAAGGCAGGGAGGAAACACAGGGCAAGGCAGGGTGGAAACACAGGGCAAGGCAGGGTGGAAACACAGAGCAAGGCAGGGTGGAAACACAGGGCAAGGCAGGGTGGAAACACAGGGCAAGGCAGGGTGGAAACACAGGGCAAGGCAGGGAGGAAACACAGGGCAAGGCAGGGAGGAAACACAGGGCAAGGCAGGGTGGAAACACAGAGCAAGGCAGGGTGGAAACACAGGGCAAGGCAGGGTGGAAACACAGGGCAAGGCAGGGAGGAAACACAGGGCAAGGCAGGGAGGAAACACAGAGCAAGGCAGGGTGGAAACACAGGGCAAGGCAGGGTGGAAACACAGGGCAAGGCAGGGTGGAAACACAGAGCAAGACAGGGCGGAAATGCTGGGCAAGGCAGTGCAGGGCAGCAATGGGACATTACAGACAGCAGGAGGGCTCTACCTGAGCAATGTTGTCTTCAATGGTGACCTCCAGCAGAGAGGTGAGGTGGGCAATGCGAGTGTGGCAGACAGAGGCCAGCATAGGGAGGCGAGACAGGTAGACGTGGAGGTTGCCCTTGCTGGTGGACACTGCTAGCAACTGCCCATCATCTGTCCAGGAGATCTTGTCCAATCCACGTTCATCGTCCAGTGTGATGATGGCATAAATTTCCTTCAGGTCTGACAGATCATGGATCTTAATGCTGTAGGAAAAAATGAATTCATATCACTCTGATACATTCTATTGAGACATTCATCGTGCACATGCCTATAAACAGAAAAGCATTTCATCAGGCATACAAGTTGTGGTAAGAGTCTAAAAATACAGAATTTTCTAAAATAGTTCAATGTTTCTAAATTTCAAAGTTCACTTTTCAAAATGTACTGTTTGGCTCAAAATGCACTTATCAAAGCATTACTAAGCTTTGTTTCATAACTCAAGCAAGTGCATCAAGCACTTCGGTTTCTACTACTTTCTTCCTTCCCAACAGCCTGACACATAGTCTTGGGTCCACATACCAGTTGTCACCACAGGAAGCTGCCTTATTGAGAGACTTGGAAATGGCAATGCTGGTCAGGTGGTCCTTGTGGTTTCTGGCTTGAAATAGTTCCTGCAGCAATAACAGTTGCTGTCACTTACCACTCCACAGTGGTCATCAATCACTACTCAGCAATCAAATGGTAGTCACTCACTTCACTCCTATGTCACAGTCACAGTCACAGCCAGCACTTCAGTCACAGCCTCCACTTCAGTCACAGCCTCCACTTCAGTCACAGCCTCCACTTCAGTCACAGCCTCCACTTCAGTCACAGCCTCCACTTCAGTCACAGCCTCCACTTCAGTCACAGCCTCCACTTCAGTCACAGCCTCCACTTCAGTCACAGCCAACATTTCAATCACAGCCTCCACTTCAGTCACAGCCTCCACTTCAGTCACAGCCTCCACTTCAGTCACAGCCAACATTTCAATCACAGCCTCCACTTCAGTCACAGCCTCCACTTCAGTCACAGCCTCCACTTCAGTCACAGCCACCACTTCTGTCACAGCCACCACTTCAGTCAGTCACCACTTCAGTCACAGTCACCACTTCTGTCACAGTCACCACTTCAGTCACAGCCACCACTTTGGTCACAGCCACCACTTCAGTCACAGCCACCACTTCAGTCACAGCCACCACTTCAGTCACAGCCACCACTTCAGTCACAGCCACCACTTCAGTCACAGCCACCACTTCAGTCACAGCCACCACTTCAGTCACAGCCACCACTTCAGTCACAGCCACCACTTCAGTCACAGCCACCACTTCAGTCACAGCCACCACTTCAGTCACAGCCACCACTTCAGTCACAGCCACCACTTCAGTCACAGCCACCACTTTAGTCACAGCCACCACTTCAGTCACAGCCAGCACTTTAGTCACAGCCAGCACTTCAGTCACAGCCAGCACTTTAGTCACAGCCTCCACTTCAGTCACAGCCAGCACTTTAGTCACAGCCAGCACTTTAGTCACAGCCTCCACTTCAGTCACAGCCAGCACTTCAGTCATAGCCAGCATTTTAGTCACAGCCAGCACTTAAGTCACAGCCAGCACTTTAGTCACAGCCTCCACTTCAGTCACAGCCAGCACTTTAGTCACAGCCTCCACTTCAGTCACAGCCAGCACTTCAGTCACAGCCACCACTTCAGTCACAGCCTCCACTTCAGTCACAGCCACCACTTCAGTCACAGCCTCCACTTCAGTCACAGCCTCCACTTCTGTCACAGCCTCCACTTCTGTCACAGCCTCCACTTCAGTCACAGCCTCCACTTCTGTCACAGCCTCCACTTCAGTCACAGCCACCACTTTAGTCACAGCCTCCACTTCAGTCACAGCCTCCACTTCAGTCACAGCCTCCACTTCAGTCACAGCCAGCACTTTAGTCACAGCCAGCACTTTAGTCAGTCACCACTTCAGTCACAGCCAGCACTTTAGTCATAGCCAGCACTTTAGTCACAGCCAGCACTTTAGTCACAGCCAGCACTTTAGTCACAGCCAGCACTTCAGTCACAGCCAGCACTTTAGTCACAGCCAGCACTTTAGTCACAGCCAGCACTTCAGTCACAGCCAGCACTTTAGTCACAGCCAGCACTTCAGTCACAGCCAGCACTTTAGTCACAGCCAGCACTTCAGTCACAGCCAGCACTTTAGTCACAGCCAGCACTTTAGTCACAGCCAGCACTTTAGTCACAGCCAGCACTTCAGTCACAGCCAGCACTTTAGTCACAGCCAGCACTTCAGTCACAGCCAGCACTTTAGTCACAGCCAGCACTTCAGTCACAGCCAGCACTTCAGTCACAGCCAGCACTTTAGTCACAGCCAGCACTTTAGTCACAGCCTCCACTTCAGTCACAGCCAGCACTTCAGTCACAGCCAGCACTTTAGTCACAGTCACCACTTCAGTCACAGCTGCCACTTCAGTCACAGCCTCCACTTCAGTCACAGCCTCCACTTCAGTCACAGCCAGCACTTCAGTCACAGCCAGCACTTTAGTCACAGCCAGCACTTTAGTCACAGCCAGCACTTTAGTCACAGCCTCCACTTCAGTCACAGCCAGCACTTTAGTCACAGCCAGCACTTTAGTCACAGCCTCCACTTCAGTCACAGCCAGCACTTTAGTCACAGCCAGCACTTTAGTCACAGCCAGCACTTTAGTCACAGCCTCCACTTCAGTCACAGCCAGCACTTTAGTCACAGCCAACACTTCAGTCACAGCCTCCACTTCAGTCACAGCCACCACTTCAGTCACAGCCACCACTTCAGTCACAGCCACCACTTCAGTCAGTCACCACTTCAGTCACAGTCACCACTTCTGTCACAGTCACCACTTCAGTCACAGCCACCACTTTGGTCACAGCCACCACTTCAGTCACAGTCAGTCAAGACTTCAAGGCCACATAATGATCAGTAAAATAAATAATTAAAATTATTCAAAATCACGGTCAATTAACTAATTATTCAGTACTTACCTGTCCTATTTCTCTCATGTGAGTTGAAATAACCACAAAATATCCCTGGTTGAACCCAATCAACATGTACCCATCTCCAAACCTGGGAAAAGAAAAGAATTCATCCACATAAAGACTAACAACACTGAATTCCCTACCACCCTGGCATTGCAATCCTCATTCTTCATATTTTTCCAGAATTAGCATTCATAATCAAATAACATAAAATAAAGTAGGACAAAATACAATAAAAAATCATTAAACATAGAAAGAAAAAGTGAAATGACTCATTAAAACTGCAAACATCACAGCCCTTTCATGAGAAATGTTTATGAACAAAGAGACAAAAGAGTGTAAGACATGCAATGATACATGCAATGATATATGCAATGATACATGCATTCAAGTTTGTTTCTTCTATACATTTCCTTGGAGGTCTATGGCTTTGCCATTTGAAAGAGGTCAACCCAACGCTCTGCAATGAACACCCCCTGAACCCTTTTCCCTAATAGCAATTCAGGAAAGATATGTTGTGATATTAGTCAAAAGCTACGGAAGGACTTTTCCTTTCTGCTGTTACAAAGCTGTCTTTACCTGTGGTAATTCTTTCATCATAAAGTGGATATTCCTGCTTTGAGATGTAAAGAAATCAGTATGTTACTTCCCATAAATTATTGCTGATGCATGAGATGACATGGGGATCATTTGGTACCAGAGGCTTTATGGTAGCCAAGCTTCTGTTTCTGTGATGTTGGGTGATCACCATAATCCTTTTGCTAATGGTAGCCAAGCTTCTGTTTCTGTGATGTTGGGTGATCACCATAATCCTTTTGCTAATGAGCTCCTGAGACATGGTGCCGAGTTGAAAGCAGGTGTAGGTCAATCGCTGCGTCAAGCGTCCATGCTTGTGTGTGTGTGTGTGTGTGTGTGTGTGTGTGTGTGTGTGGGTGTGTGTGTGTGCGTGTGTGACTGTGTGTGCGTGTGAGTGAGAAAGTGGGAGGGAGGGAGGGGGAGAGAGAGAGAGAGAGAGAGAGAGAGAGAGAGAGAGAGAGAGAGAGAGAGAGAGAGAGAGAGAGAGAGAGAGAGAGAGAGAGAGAGAGAGAGAGAGTACGGGACATGTTTATTTATTCATTTCTTTATTCATTTTAGTCCATTTTCTTAAGTTTATCTTTCCTCTGTCTTTTATTTTTCTTAATCTGTAAGATAAATGTCACAATTTGTGTGTGGTGTGTGTGAGAATGTGTGTGTACATAGCTGGAAGTAACCTTGTCCTTTAACTCTGTACGTAATTAAGCTATATGGAAAGTACTGTGAGCTTCATCATATGTTTGTAACAGTGCTTTAGAAATAAAATAATAATTATTATTACCACTGTTGTTGTTATTTTTATTATCATTATCATCATTGTTGTTATTATTATCATTGTTGTTATTATTATTATTATTATTATTATTATTATTATTATTACCATCTGTAGGCATTGATCATTCCATATCTCTGCTGGAAGGCAAGCTCCACAGGGTTCTCTGGATCGTTGATATTGTAGAGAAACAGAGTCTTCTTTCCCACAAGAAGGCTCACCTGCGACAAATAAATCATACCACAGCAACACTTAGTATTCCATGCAATGACTTCAAAACCATTCACAGATATATATTCCATGATGACTGGATGTTTGTATCTCATACATATTTGAGTTTAGTTATAGAAAAAGCTTCATCCATTAAAAAGTTATTCAGGTAAGCACATACACACATGCATTCATGCACAAAGATGAATCCTCGTTTTCACTCTCTGATCCCTTAAACACACACACACACACCTCCAAAAAAAAAGTACCAACGTCAGCAGGCTCACCGTGTTCTCTCCTATCTGACTGCGTTCATCTCCCTTCATTTCAGAGAAGTCCACATCTGACGGCTCAGCTCTTAGGCTGGTTTGTCGCAGCGTGTCACCCTCGCAGTTGCTGATGGTCAGAGTGCGGTCTTCACTGCCCAGGGCCAACAGGTTCTCGGCACTCCAAGCACCACAAGTGATCTTCCTGGTGTGCTTGCCCAGAATGGGAATCTTCCTGAAATTGTTCACACCCAAATGAACTCTCAAGTCTGTCACTGCTTGAGCTATAATCGTTTCATGGATGCCTTACAAAACTTCAATGACTACAGAGACAGCAACCCGAGTGCAGACAACGCGAACAACCTGTGCCAAACTATCCCATATTCCACTTAAAAGCCTAGAGTGAAGACTCACCATAATCAAACTTCCATGTATGGACTGATAATTATTTTGAATGTGTTTTATGATTCTGTTCATGTTTGGGTGATCAATGCACAGAATCCACAGCAATTCCTTATTAACTGGAACCATTTACCCTAAAACTCCAGCAGTCAGAGGTTCCCGCTATATGTTGTACTCTTAGTATGCTCATATGAAGAAGCTCCAAACAGTTCCTCAAAAGGTCATTCTAAAACACTAACACTCAAGTAAGAGAGCCACCTATCTGAAGTGTATGTCCTATTTCATGAGAGTGAGCCATACAGCTTGACACCACCATCATTATCACTTTGGTAAGGCTGAACAGAAGACATTGAAATGACGTGCAGTTGAAAGTCACTTAGCTCATGACATCTCACCCTGAGGAGAACTGCTTTTCTAGACCTTTAATCCCCCTGCCAAGTGAGGGACGACTCATTCCGAATGCTATGAGAAGTCTTGGTGTGTTTTTTGACAGCAAAATGACAATGGAGGACCACATGAGTAGTCTGTGCCAGGGAACATGCTTTAACATCAGGAACACTGGCAAGATCAGACATCTTCTCACAACAGAGGCCACAAAATCCCTCATTTCTGCCCTTGTTTCAATGAACTAGATTACTGCAATAGTCTTTCAGCAGGTTTGCCTAATACTTCCTCCAAAACAGCCCAAACGGGACCCTAGATATGCAAACAGCCATACACAGCAGCCTCTCCAGATGAGGTCTAGACAAGGGCAACAGGCCTTTTCCTGCCAAGCCTCTTCAACCTGGAACAAACCTCCAGCCAGTGTCAGGACTGCACATTCCCAGCCTGCATTGAAAATGGAGCCTAAGGACCTATTATTTCAAATCCTGTTATGGTTACTGCCATGACTGGAGAGTGGGGTACGGGGGAACTATCTTTCTGAAATGCCCTAAAAATGGTGCAATATAAGTCCACACTGTCCTCCTCCTATTCATCATCATCATCCTCCTCCTCATCCTCCTCCTCCTCCTCATCCTCCTCCTCAATATCATCAATGCCAAAATCCAAGCAAAGATACAAGATACAAGATACAAGATATTTTATTGTCTTCATTGACAAGGAAATTCGTTTTGTCGGTGGCAAAAACATAATACATACATACAAAAACAGAAACGTACAAGAAGTTCAACATTAATTAACTCAATCACATCGCTCAAGTTATGGAGTCAAAACAGAAAGACACAATAAGATAGGACACATTTAGCGCTACATCATAGGCAATTCAATTTAATAGAGAAACATCTTACACAGCAACAAGCAATCACAGAAGGAACAAAAGACACAAGCATGCACATCAAACAATCATTGTCACACAATCACACATACCCGATCTTCAACCATAACACATGTACAAGCCCCCCCCCCCCCCCCATCATGTTCTTCATCCTGCATCACAACACAATCACAGGAAAGACCAACAAGAGACAGGCATGCACATCAACAACCACACTCACACAGCACACATACACGATCATCAACGCATAACGCATGCACTCCCCCCCCCCCCCCCCCCCCCCCCACCACACACACACACTCTCACATGTTAATCCTTGTTATCACAGACATAGTTCACACCATTCATAGTCCTTTCTGTCACAGTTCACAGCACTACAAGTCCTCATAGTCCCAGAGGGGCACTGGCTGCTGTCAGCTTGACCTCAGCTTCTTACCGAGAGGTCTGGTGGTTGTAGACCAACAGGTTGCCCTTGATGGTGCCAATGGCAAGTTGAGGCCCCACTTTAGACCACAACAAAAAGCTCATGGTGTCCCTGAAAGAAATGTCAATATCAACCATGACATGCCACTGTAAAAGTTCTTATTTATCCTTTCCCTACAGCATTAAGACAATTATATTTTCCTTTTGTTCTGTTGGAAACAAAAAAGACTGGCTAGTGTGTATGTCTGTGTGAGAGCCTCTGTGTGTGTGTGTGTGTGTGTGTGTGTGTGTGTGTGTGTGTGTGTGTGTGTGTGTGTGTGTGTGTGTGTGTGCACGCGTGCGCATGTGCTTGTGAAATTTGGTCATGATAATGCTACAATATTTTATAGGTTTTTCAAACAAATAATTCGAGGTATTATGATAAAATGGTAAAGCAGGAGTATATTTTAGGAAGAAAAAAAAACATCTTTATGGTAAACAAGTCACATATCAAAATCACATAGTACACAGTATAAAAAAGAGAGCTCACTTTCACTATACCTGACAACTTGCTAAATCTTGAACAAAACAGTTTCAAGTAGACAACAAGACGTCTCTAAAACTAAAAGTTATGTACACTTATGCAAATCCTCTACTCACTTTAGACCACTCTCTATTTGACTTGTTTTCTGCAAGTTGGCATCCCAAAGGAATATTCCAGAGGACTTCTCACACACCACTGCCAGAATGTCGCCATCCTTGTCCCAGCCCATGCCAGTGCACATGCTGCAACAGCGGAGGTGGAGTTGCATGGCTCACACAAAGTTACAAAAGTATGTCAGTAGGAGTGAGAAAAGGCAATAGTCATATTTACTCACAAGGAAAGCTGCAATTCTTCACTGCCTGCTTCTCTGTTTTTCCATCCTCAATGTCTCCAAAGCCTTTGTCCATCATTCATCATCCATTCACAGTATTTCAACAAAAGCAAGAAAGGTATGTCAACATAACACAATTTTATGAACAAGAAGGGCAAAGCCCATACGACTCACATGCTTGACCTTGACCTTCAGGTGACCCTCAAGGTCAAGGTCAAACAACTAAACCTACCAATGACATCATACACTAAGAAATGCTTTACACATTTTTCCTACCAAATACATGTGGCCTTGACCCAAGGTCAAGGTCATCCAAGGTCATGCAACACAAAGCTGTTAATTCAAGACATAGGAAGCAAAATGGTGCTTATTGGCACTTTCTACCATGAGATATGGTCACTTTTAGTGGTTCACTACCCCATTTTGGTCACATTTCATAAGGGTCAAAGTGACCTTGACCTTGATGATATGTGACCAAATGTGTCTCATGATGAAAGTATAACATGTGCCCCACATAATTATTAAGTTTGAAACAGTTATCTTCCATAGTTCAGGGTCAAGGTCACTTCAAAATATGTATACAATCCAACTTTGAAGAGCTCCTGTGACCTTGACCTTGAAGCAAGGTATGCCAAACTGGTATCAAAAGATAGGGTTTTATTTGCCCTATATACCATATATAGGTCAGGTATCCAATCTCAAAAACTTCAGAGAAAATTGAGAAAATGTGAAAAATGGCTGTTTTTTAGACAACATTTATGGCCCCTGCGACCTTGACCTTGAAGCAAGGTTAAGTCACTATGTGTGTTTTTTGAGGTCTTGTCATCATACACCATCATGCCACATTTGGTATTGATAGACTTAGTAGTCTCAGAGAAAATTCCAACGTTAAAGTTTTCGGACGCCCGGACACCCGGACGGACGAAACGGGTGAGTACATAGACTCACTTTTGCTTCGCATGCGAGTCAAAAAGCAGAATGTATTGGTAGAATCGTGGTCTGCTAATAAATCTAAGGGAATAACATATGGCCCATACACATTTGAGGACTTCTTGCAGCTCTAAAGTTGCATCATGTAAAGAATATTTTTATTTTTACCACTCTCTGTTCTGTCATGATAAAGTACAGTGCATTCTCATGAGGGAAAAAATTGTAGTTACCGTAACCTGACCAACCCCTTTTTCTGACAATCCAAACTTCTTTTAATCATGATAAAAAGAAAAGAAAAAGACAGTCTGTCCTATCTTACTTGTCCCATGAGCACTCTGGGAATCCACTATTTAAGTTATAAAAGACATTTTCAGTAAAAGAAACTTTTGTTTTATATTAAATCTGGTCTCTTCTATCTCGAAAGAAGAAAACAGTTCAAGCAGACCTTCCTACCGTGTATTTTCTGGCCATGTTGCCTTAACCACATCTATTCTTTTTCTTTTGGCCTGATGGTTATGATAGGAAAAGTACTTGTATACCCACCCTGGCAAGGTGATTTCATGCTTCAGTACCCCATGACGATCAAAGATTCTGACCACTTGGTCTGAGCTGGAAACACAAGAAAATCTTTATCCATGCACCTCTGACAACAGAGCATGTGGCAGCAGACAGGAGAATACAAGTATAGAACAGCATCTGGTAACAGTAAACGTGTATTTAAACAGGGAAAATAAAACAACAACAACAACAAAAGCCCATAATGGTGGCAAGAATTAAAAACTACATTGCAGAAATCTATGGGGCCCATCTTCAGGACTGGTGAAAAGCACAGGACCCCTTTACCAAAGTGATGCCCCCAAAAACCAGTGTCAGACCATCACTAACCACTCACCACATTACATAGTGTCATTTTATATGGATGTATGAGAAGAGAGCTACACATCCATGGACACAACCTTGTACATCATTCAACTGAGAAGATAAGGTCTAACTAGCTATAAACTGTAATAACTCATCATGATCTTCACCAAATGTTGTGTCAATACGACTCATAACTAATTTGTAAAGCAACACTCCCCACTACCAATGAAATCAAGCCACATGCCACTCACAAGAGAATCACATGGCAACTAAGAGTGAAGATGTTATACTGTTTTAAGGCTTCTTCATTATTATGAATTATTCTTCCTGCTTATGAACTTTCATCAAAGACCATAAATATTCATGTGTTCTTGGAGTAGCTGTTTTCGAAATATTCTTAAAGTAATAACACAGAAAGTCATCTTGTTTTTTGTTTTCTTTCTCTTTTTTGTAAGTGCACATCATTATCATCTTCATTGCCTGAAAGATACAACATACCCAGTTGTGGCCAGATAGTTTCCAAGGTTTTTCTGCCATGAGTAGAATATGCCTCCCTGTCCATGGCTTTTCTCTGGAAGGCTGAACACTCTCTGAAGTAAAAGAATTAAGACTGTCAGATTTGGCATGTGCATGGAAGTGAGTGCCTGTGAGCTTGCAAATCTGTTCACGAGAGAGTGAAAGAGCAAGGTAGCTACAGAGAGAGAGAGAGAGAGAGAGAGAGAGAGAGAGAGAGAGAGAGAGAGAGAGAGAGAGAGAGAGAGAGAGAGAGAGAGAGAGAGAGAGAGAGAGAGAGAGAGAGAGAGAGAGAGCACAAATATATATACTTATGCACACTCATATATAAGCACCCTTCAATTAGATTCCAAAACAGTGAGAACTCTAAACAATAACATACACCAACATTTGGACAGAGACAGAAGCCGAGAGGGAGACAAGGATAGTGAGCCAACTCCAGCTCTAAACATTGTCACTAATTAAATTATTAAGCTATCTAACAAACTGCATGTCGTGTTTGTCGGTACTTTATGAAACCTCAAATTGAAAAAAAATTCTACCCCTTCCTCCTGTACAAAATCTTCCGACTTTTCTTCACCGCGCCCTTGTCTCTTGTGAATGTGAGTAAGTCGAAGCTATAATCATCATCAGTATATGATTTGAACTTGAAGCTGCAATTATGGCTTATGCGATCGATACATAAAGCTGCAGCGTAAAAAATAAAACAAAATCTAAACCACAGTTGTATTTTGGCCTTAGTTCTGCGTTAAAAACTATTCTTATGGGTATGTGAGTGTGAATGATCTAAAATCAATACGAAGATTGCAGTGCCAGTGAAGTTATTTATTGATACACGCCACTAACACGGCAATATCATTTCATCATTCATGTCAATCAAACCTTTTTGTTTTCATCCACAAATAATCAATTTGCATCAAAAGTACCCGTCATTACCAACTGGGAGAGAATAACGTTCATCCATTTTGCAGACAAACCTTCATGACTTGTGCTCCTTCGTGTTGACAGCACTGAGTAAGGCGTACATCGGCAACTGACAAGCAGCGTCCCTGGAATGTTTGGACATGCGCGTCTCCAATGCGGTTGCTCTCTCAGTTCTTGCAAACTGAAGAGTTAAGAAGGGAGACTACTCTATCGCAATAGGTCCTATCGGTCATTGATATTGAACTTCAATTTGAAGTAACATGTGGCCGTATCAACATTAGACGTAAATGCAGCTGCGATTCTGTATGATGAAAAATCGGCGAAAATTGACAAGAAAAAATTGTAAAACGATCGATAAACACAGCTGGACATTGAGTTGAGCAATCATAAGCGATTGATCATCTGTGCACATACATATCAAAGACCTTTGTACATATGACGGGAAAATTAAATTTGTACGTACACATACGTCATCTGACGGAGATAGGCGATAGCAAAAACTAGTTTCAAAAGCTTTGAGAACTTCACTGCTCTGCATATGTCCGCTCTAAGTCAAAGATGAAGTACAGCTTGTGTGGGTACCTATTAAATACGGAATCGCTAGATTCCGTATTTAATAGGTACCGGCTTGTGTGGAGTTTCCCAGACAAAACACGCGGCTTAATTAATCATGATTATAATTTGAGTTTCCTTGTCTAAAAGTGCCCCGCAGTCTCTCTTCCTGATGATGGGGAGGAATAACAATGGGTGACTCTTATGATGCAGATAATGGGGCAAGCAGCGAGAAAAAGTAAGTGTGTGTGTGTGTGTGTGTGTGTGTGTGTGTGTGTGTGTGTGTGTGTGTGTGTGTGTGTATGTGTGTGTGTGCATGTGTGTGTGTGTGTGTGTTAATTGTGTTGAACTTCTTTCGTCCTCTCTGCCTTAGGTAATATATAGCTGCTCCACTATAGCTGCCACTCTCAACCCCTTCCCCAAGACAAAGATCTTTGCCCATGGGCAAGAGGAGCACGCATATATATATATATATATATATATATATATATATATATATATATATATATATATATATATATATATATATATATATATATACGCATGTACAGCCTGTCCGCCTGTGAAGTGACTTGCACTCCCTGATCTTCATGCTCCCGCACATCTGGTTCATCGGTTTATTGCAGTAGGTTATACCAATAAATTTTAAAAACGAGGAAGGAAAGGCAGGAGGCAATAAAGTGTGCATCTCGGCCCCCGCCCGGCCTCCATGATCAACAATTAAATAAGCATTACAATGACCCCTTTCTCTCTCCCCATGAACCCGACCGTGGGAGGGCTCATACCAAAGTTCCATTAGTGCTATAGCACCATATAAATTCTATAGACAAGTCTATAGAATTTTGACTATAGAAAGTCTATAGACAAGAATAGAATTCTATATAAATTCTATAGAATTTTATAGTAATGTATATAGTTTCCTAGTTGCCAGGGTAAGAGACGAACCGCGATCTGACTACATGGGCTGCAGACGATCGAGTTCACCCGCAGGTCATTTGGACAAAGACCATACATGAATGGTCTTTGATTTGGAGTAGCAAGTGGAGTCGCGCCGTGGATCAGTCAAAGATTATAGCAAAGATCCTATAGGGTCTTTGATTATAGGTAACCTATCTTTGGATCAGTGGAGACGAGGTGAAAAAACGTTGGGTTCACCTCTATCAAAGCCACGTGCAAAACCAAATTTATTCTGTCTTTTGAATGTTCATGGATAAGGATTCGATATATTTTATGCTGTTTGTGATTATTGTTTTTCATTGGGTTGAAGATATATGGTGGGTGGGCGTTAATTGTGTGTGTTGAAAATCGTACGTTTAAAAATACGTCAAATGCGCACCCAAGTTCGCGTCACAGTGGTCAACGTCAAGTCGCTCTTACCATGCACTGGTTTAACATTCAGCTCTGAAAGTCACGTGACAGCGCAGGAATGAATGCTCATTAATTTTTTAACGGTGTGCAGAATGGGTGGTTTCGTCATTTCACTCAAAAGATGCGGAGGAAAGAAAACATCGTTACCTTTCTTGAGTATGTAAGGAAATGTAACATACGTTTCCACCTTCATCAGGTGTATAATATCTTTTAATTTGTAAACATTCTAATGTTCTTAGTTTTTATTTCAGCCGTTATACACGGGACGAATGCAATTAGTTTCATGGTCAAAGGGGAGGTAACTCTGTAGCGGCTTGCACTTCAGGATTGGTAAATCGTGTTCATGACGAGAATGGATGGATGGATGCATGGTGTTTTACGGCCTCTCACTATCAGCCTGTGTAGGCTATGCAAAGCCATTGAGCATGAAAATCACCAGAACAGTTTAGAGTAAACGCAAACCAAGTCACGGTGTCCCTAGTCAGGGGCGGATCTAGGTTTTGAAAGGGGGGGGGGGGTGCAAAGTTTTTTTTTTTTTTTTTTGTATCTTATCAGCGAAGGCGCGAAGCGCCGAACCGACGGCGCGAAGCGCCGAGCATGCTAGGGGGTCCGGGGGCATGCCCCCCCCCGGAATTTTTTTTAAAAAAGGAAGCAAAATGGTGCAATCTGGTGCAATCTGAGCGTGTAAAGTGCTATTTTCAGGCGATACATTTTGCCACTGATGTGGTGGGGGGTGGAGATAGGACCAACTGTCTCTCTCTTGGGAAGCACATGCTCGAAAATGTACAGTGCTAAATAAGTTCGATGTTAATAATAAAGAATCACAATTCACAAAAACAACATGAGGAAAAAGTCTTTGCAACAAGATCATACCTCGAATTTAATAATCTTTATATGGGGGGGGGGGGGGGGTGCAATTACATTTAATTTTACTAGTGCATTCCTATATTTATCAGCATCTCTCTCTCTGCACCCACCCACCCCTTTTTATTTTGGCTGGGGGGGGGGGGGTGGGTGTGCAATTACATCACTATATTTATCAACATATTTCTCTTTCCATTTTTTTATTTATGTATTATCATTGTTTATGTATTTTATTTCTTTAATTTATTTAGTTAGTTTTTTGGCTGGGGGTGGAATTACATTTACATTACTATATTTATCAGCATCTCTTTCTCTTTTTTGTTCTGCCGAGGGAGGGGGGAGGGTGCAATTACATTTACATTACTATATTTATCAGCTTCTCTCTTTCTTTTTTTTAAGCCGAGGAGGGGGGGGGGTGCAATTATATTTACATTCCAATATTTATCAACATCTCTTTCCCCGAGTCTCTCTCTCATTTTTTATGTCTTTTTGCTTGGGGGGGGGGGGGGGGGGGTGCAATTACATTTACATTACTACATTATCAACATATCTCTTTTTTTTCTTCTTTTTTTCTTCTTTTTTTTTTGTCCCGCTGGGGGGGGGGGGTGCAATTGCACCCATTGCACCCCCCCCAGATCCGCCCCTGCTAGTTATTCGCTTCTTACGAATCGCGTAGGGAGACCTTGGGGAGACGGGCGGTGGGTAAATTCTTACCCCGAACCCACAGGAGGATCATGACGAGGACAACGATTAATATTTATGGAATAAAAACATCTGTTATATCTGTCTTCCTTGTCCTTGCACGTGTTTCCATTGTAGTTGATGTATGCACAACTTTTAGGCTAAATCGTGTAAAGGCGTTTTATCGATTCAAACAATTATGCTGGTTTGTTTTCCTGATGCTGGATATTAAAAGAATACATTATATCTGGAATAAAACCATGCAGTGTGTTATGTTATTTTGAGTTTACACTCATTCGAAGTGTGTGTATATGTGTGTGTGTGCGTTTGTGTTTGCGTGTGTGTTTGAAAGAGAGAGAGAGAGAGAGAGAGAGAGAGAGAGAGAGAGAGAGAGAGAGAGAGAGAGAGAGAGAGAGAGAGATGCAAAGTTCTGTTGTCTTTCACATTGTTCATTTAAGCCAATATGGTAGTGAAAGCAGAATTATATCCACATTGTGTTGCAGAAGAACTGAATTGCTGTGTTATCAAGTTGCTTCTGGTATAAAATTATAAATCCCTACCTCGCTCTCTCAGTCAAACTGATACACAGTGGAAGTCTGCATAAATTATGTGTTTGTGTGCATGCATGTACATGTTGGAAAGTCACATGCTAATTATGACCATCAGGGACTGAATGTAACAAAAAAAGTTCTGCCTAATTTACTGCCTTTGTGAAATAAAGTTTAGTGGGATCATTTAATCATTGCTCATTGCATAAGTAAATAAAGTTGGGTGTGATGGAGATACTTAAGAATTTACAGAGATCCTTGTTGGAACAAAATCTGCATTGTGTAAGATTGATAATGCAGACATAGCAACTGCAGGAACCAGTCATTCTATGAATGTGCAAAATGCCTGTGTGTGCATGTGGACCGCCATTTAATTGTCACCTGAACCACAATTTGATATGTCACTTCCAGCACTCATCAACACCTTCCCTGCATGGCTAGCATTAGGAGATGCCTCACTGAGGAATCTGCTGTGACCCTGGTAGTCACTCAAGTTGCAATAGTCTGCTTGCAGAGATCAGTTATATCAAATTTAGTCAGCTCCAACACCTGCAGAACATTGGTGCAAGGATCACAGTGCGACTTCCTATGAAGGCTCACAACTCATCTATCCTATGACGTCTCCACAGGCTCTCAGTACACCACCGCATTGAACACAAGATCCTCTCTATTGTCTACAGGTGTGTTACTGGTGAAGTTCCAGAATACCTGCCTGACCTTCTGTATGAGTACAGGTCAACCCTCAACCTTTGGTCTGCTACACAGAGCCTCCTAACCATTCCAAAGCATAGACTGTGATGGTGACAGACTTTTTTTAAAAACATGACAGAGATTTCTTTACATATCATAAGAGCAGTCATGCAGCATAAATTATGAATTTTTATAATATCAAATGAAACATAACAATGATTGATGTTTCAAACATCACTTTATTCAGGTATGATTAAAAAGCATGAATAAAATTAATATATACATAATGGTGTCTCTGGAATTTTGCTGACAGTCCAATTGATCAGAGGTAAAGTTGTACATCACCTGAAACAGAAACACCTCGTCAGCAAATTCTTATTCAAATTGCAGCAGTGCATGTTTCAGAACAGCTTCACATTACCTACATTGATTTCATCCTGTCTGAAAAATGACTTGATGTGTGTCTCTTAGTCCAAACTAGTCTGACCTGTTTCAAATTCCATATATCTCAGTCACTGCAACAGATTCATAAACTAGGGATTCTAGTTTCACACACCTACATCACTGCAACTCAACATTATTCATGTCTTTTATCGTGGAGACTTTGCTGTCTTTATGAGTATGTCTGATATTGTTACTGTATTCAATGGTCAGGCATAATCAACCCCTGGCTCTAACTGGAGGAGGGAGGAAGGGGGGGAGAGAGACAGACAAACAGAGACAGACCAAGACAGAGACACACACACACAGTCACTTGGGAATAGGATCATTAAAGATGGATGGCAAGCATAAACTGTTCTTGTCAAATTTGCATCTGCTCCCCAAAAAAATAACTGACACCAACTTCACTATTTTATCCACAAGGCATCATGTAAGCCACTCCAACATTGCAACCAGCAGTGCAAATCCGATCCTAACTTCTGGGCATATGCTCTCATTTGTAATTTGCTACATCAAAAAGCATATGCAGACAGATCAATGGTTCACAATGAAAAGACTAACAAGATGAAAGGACCCTCAACAAACTAAGCCCCAAGAGAAGTGAAATTCACTGATAATGACTGTCAAAGCTTGTGACAAGCTAGTGGCACTGCAAACATCATCTTGCCAAGGCTTGGCCAGGCACAAGCAAGTCCTACTTTCTCTTGGGCTTTCCGGAAACCGCAGTGCGGGGGGAGATGGAGGGTGGGGACATGATGTCCACCACTGGTATGGAGTCGGGTCCCTGCACACTGTCTGGCTCAGGGGCCTCACAGGGCGACTCCTGGGAAGGGAGGGGAGTGGGCGCTTGGCTGCCCGCAGCGTCGCTGCCCACCTCTGTGGACTGGGGCCTGGAAGGAATCGGTCAGCAATCAGTCACCTTAGATGGGCTTTATCACCTGTCTTGCAACATCCCCTTTTTGATGCCATTCATATAACACACCATGTCAGTGATGAGATTAGTAGGACTCGGACATGGACACCAGGACACAAGGCACAGACAAGGACATCAAAACTATGACGAGGACACAGGACACATATGAGGACACCAAAACACAGGCAAGGGACACCAGGTCACAGACATGGACACCAGGACATAAGGTACAGACAAGGACATCAGAACTTAGACGAGGACACGGGACACATATGAGGACACCAAAACACAGGCAAGGACATCAGTACACAGACAAGGACAGCAAAATGGACAAGGACACCAGTACACAGACAAGGACAGTAAAACGGACAAAGACACCAGAACACAAACAAAGACAGCAAAACAGACAAGGACACCACAACACAGACAAGGACATCAAAACACAGGCAATGACATCAGGTCAGGCAAGTAAACATGCAGGAAAAGACACCGGGACATAAAAGATGCCAAGATATGGACAAAAACAAGAGGACACTGGGGACACATGCAAGGACAAATGACAGACAAAAATAGACAAGGACACCAAAACACTGGAAATGACATCAGGGCAGGCAAGCACACATGTAGGAAAGGACACCAGGACACAAAGGATGACAATAATGGCATTACACATGGGAGACGGGCAAGGACGCCGGTGGGGCTTACTTGGACTCTCCCTGGTCAGTGCGGATGGACTGGGGCCACTTGGAGTCCACCTCTGTGGTCAGCCCACTGGAACTCTCATGCTCCACTGTGATTTCAAAGCCCCCCAGGCCTGCATAGGAAGCAAACGATCTCATCATCAGAGATACAGTGGGACCTGCGAATAGCGACCCTCTAAATAGCGACTACCCTCGCAATAGCGGCTGGTCAGAGCCGGCACGGATCGATTTCTTAAGAAAATTACCTCTAAATAGCGACTAACCTCGCTATTGCGAATAACGACCCCCCCTTGCCGGTCCCGATCGCTGTTTTTACTTGCGAATAGCGACTCTCTCTTCCCTGGGGCGGCATTTCGCGAAGTGTCTGCACCACACGGCCGTTCCCAGAGGTCGGTTTAGTTGAGCCGCGCTGACATGTATACAATGCTGGGGTCAGAAGTGGGTCAGGCAATCTAAAAATAACCTTTGCAGCCGATGAGCCTGCTCTAGAGCAAGTGAAAAGGCTGCTTGCCTTTGTCACTGTCAAAGGTGACAATGATGATGTGTCACAGGCCATGAAACTGAAAAGTTCTGTGGAAGAAATCAGACTTAAAGAAAAATCCAAAGCCACTCAGAAGAACATCAGTGACTACATGCAGATCTCCTTAGTTTAGCCAAAACTAGCCAAATTAATCCTCATTTTCACTTGAAGTGTGTACAATAAAATATTGAATGCCTTTAAAAATGGTTTTGTTGCCCTAGCTGTTAGGTTTCTCATGTCTTTTATTTTCTATCTACACATGTGCATGTGTGTGTGCTTTGAAATGTGTTCTTGATCATGATTAGACTTATAGAAAAATCCAAAGCCAATCACAAGAACATCAGTGACTACATGTACATGTACATGCAGATCTCCTTAGTTTAGTCAAAACTAGCCAAATTAATCCTCATTTTAACTTGAAGTGTGTACAATAAAATATTGAATGCCTTTAAACATTGTTTTGTTGCCCTTGCTGTTTGTTTTCTCATGTCTTTTATTTTCTATCTACACATGTGCATGTGTGTGAGCTTTGAAATGTGTTTTTGATCATGATTATGGTTGAACCTCCAAATAACACCCTACCTCGAAATAGCACCCCTTTTGGTTTGGTCCCAAGAGGGGTCGCTATTCGCAGGTTCCACTGTACCACTTCCCTTTCCTCATTAACTCGTTTACAGTGTGTAGCATCAAATGCTCCTATGTGCTGAACACTGTCGTTGATAGGTTCGTTAGATGCTACCCATTTGCATAATTTTCCTCCTTGTACTACAAATACTGCATCTTGAAAGAGTGAATCCTTTATCTCCTCAAAGCCTTGACCAAAAACAGATGCTCAAGTTTCCAGCCAGTTTAACAAAACAGGCAGGAAAAGCAGTGACCAAAGACGTTGTCTCTCTATAGAGATCATCACATATCATTATATGAAATTTGTATTTATATTAAAAGACTCGAAGAAAGTGCCAGCATTGGGAATGTGAAATGGTCATCCAGTTGTACATCAGTGGAATTAATGTCACCCAAAGTTACATTGTTGTACAGAGGAAAATTAAAGGTTTTGCCAAGTATGCATGACTGTACATAGTCATGGTTGGTGTTTGTGGTGAAACCACCTTTGCATGACACTTAAGAGACAAAACACAATACCTTCCAACTGAAGGAGTTGCTCTGCTTCATTGACATCATCACTTTCATCCAGAACAGGAAACTGGATCTCAGAATGTGGTTCATCCTTGATTCTGCAATAAGCCAGAATAGTCCCTTGAAAACCAAAGCAAACGAAAGAGTTGTGGTACTGTTATCCAGCAGAAATTTCCACTTGCAAAAAGTACAGAAAGACTACTGTTGCTCAGAGGAATTGCCCATCCAAAGAAAAACGACACAAAGAAATCAGTGCTGCAGTTAAGCAGTAGAATTGTCCATTTAAAAATATTTAAAAATCAGAAGGAGAACTATTATCCCGTGGAAAAGTCTGTCAAAAGAAAGGACAGAGGCAACATTATCCAACGGAAATGTCAATTTTTCCAGCAGAAGTGTTCTTTCCATGTACACAGACAAGAGGCAGGAGGATGGACCGATGAGTTAATGGACAGAGGGTGATGGATGTATTGGATGGACGGACAGATGGATTGATGGAATAATATGTGAGTGGGTGGGTGGACGGATGGACAGACGGATGAACGAATGGTCAGACATACGGTTGGATGGATGGATCCATGGATGGATGGATGGAGGAAGGATGGATGGATGAATGGCCAGACCTGATGACATGGAAGGTGTCCTGCTGGCTGGCTGAGGCAGCAGCAGCAGCAGCAGCTTTGGTCTGCAGGGGCAGTTTGAGTCTGTGGTGCTCTGCCATCAGCTCCTGACAGGTGGCCATCATATTGCTCTGGTAGCACAGCACACGCTGCTGATAGAAGTCATGCAGACTTGTCAGGCTGCCCAGCCCCATCTCGCTGAAGACCTGCTCCATCACGCCCTGTGGAAAAGACCCATGTCTAGGTCTGAAGCCCTTGCAAGCCCTTGTGCAATCAGCACTAATGGGTGCATCTTTCATCACTGTGTGAGAGAACATTTTCACATCAACCTCCATTAGTGCATGGTGTGTGCACATTTCTAAGTGCATGTTCTTCATGTATGTCCTCCATAAATGTGCAAGGAAGGCCCCAACTGAGGTTACAGCACACATTTTTACTGGATTAGGAAGACATTACCAAACATCAAGGCATTGCCGAATGCTTTGAAAGCTAGACGGCCTAAAGATTTTGTTTCTGACAACATTGATCAAAATCTGACCACTGGTTCTTTCATTTTTGGAAGAAGAAGAAGGAGGAGGAGGAGGAGCAGGAGGAGGAGGAGACGGTGGTGGAGGAGGAGGAAGAGGAGGAGGAGGAACAGGAGGAGGAGGAGGAACAGGTGGAGCAGGAGGAACAGGTGGAGCAGGAGGAACAGGTGGAGCAGGAGGAACAGGTGGAGCAGGAGGAACAGGTGGAACAGGAGGAACATGTGGAGCAGGAGGAACAGGTGGAGCAGGAGGAACAGGTGGAACAGGAGGAACAGGAGGAGGAGGAGGAGGAGGAGGAGGAGGAGGAGGAGGAGGAGGAGGAGGAGGAGGAGGAGGAGGAGGAGGAGGAGGAGGAGGAGGAGGAGGAGGAGGAGGAACAGGAGGAGGAGGAGGAACAGGTGGAGCAGGAGGAACAGGTGGAGCAGGAGGAGCAGAAGCATGAGGAAAAGAGGCAACTTGTATGTGTCATCAAATACATTGCAGTTTCTATCTTTGAGAGGCGCGGCCATTCATGTAATCAATGCTTAAAATTTATAAATCTGTCCCATTGTCTAGCACAAGAGTAAATCATTGGTAAAACCTGTATGTAATCAATGCTTAAAATTTATAAATCTGTCCCATTGTCTAGCACAAGAGTAAATCATTGGTAAAACCTGTATGTAATCAATGCTTAACATTTATAAATCTGTCCCATTGTCTAGCACAAGAGTAAATCATTGGTAAAACCTGTATGTAATCAATGCTTAACATTTATAAATCTGTCCCATTGTCTAGCACAAGAGTAAATCATTGGTAAAACCTGTATGTAATCAATGCTTAACATTTATAAATCTGTCCCATTGTCTAGCACAAGAGTAAATCATTGGTAAAACCTGTATGTAATCAATGCTTAACATTTATAAATCTGTCCCATTGTCTAGCACAAGAGTAAATCATTGGTAAAACCTGTATGTAATCAATGCTTAACATTTATAAATCTGTCCCATTGTCTAGCAAAAGAGTAAATCATTGGTAAAACCTGTATGTAATCAATGCTTAACATTTATAAATCTGTCCCATTGTCTAGCACAAGAGTAAATCATTGGTAAAACCTGTATGTAATCAACGCTTAACATTTATAAATCTGTCCCATTGTCTAGCAAAAGAGTAAATCATTGGTAAAACCTGTATGTAATCAATGCTTAACATTTATAAATCTGTCCCATTGTCTAGCACAAGAGTAAATCATTGGTAAAACCTGTATGAAGTTTGTATCGGGTTCACACAGACTTCCAAGAAACATATTTCAATTCTTTTCCATGACTTTTTGAAAATATAATGACATTTTGTCTTATAAATCTGTGAACTTTTACAATTGTTTTGCACTGCTTGAGGGTGAAATTGAAAATCTGGATAAACTCGGTGCATCTCCAGGGAAGTAACTACACGCCATGTGACAGGAATTGATTGCTCCCATGCTATGGAATGTATGATTTTTAATTTAAAACATTTTGGCTGATGAAGAAATTTTTACAACTTTTCCATGACTTTCAGTTTTAGCCAAAATTTAAAAAAACTTTCAAGACCCTTGAAAAATATTTTGCAAATTTCATAACTTTTCCAAGTTTTTAATGCCTGCATAACCCTGTTGTATGCATCCAAAGAGTAGATTGAATGCTAAATTGTAAATGCAACAGATGTTCAGAGTTACATGGTCAAATTTCATCCACTCTGGAAAAAATAATGTTATTTGTAAAAGTACACCTGTGTGTGTGTGTGTGTGTGTGTGCATTTGCATACATGTATGTATGTATGTACATGTGTGTGTATGTGTGTGTGTGTGTAAGTGTATATGTGTGTGTATGTATGTGATGTGTATGTATGTGATGTGTATGTATGTGATGTGTATGTATGTGATGTGTATGTATGTATGTGTATGTATGTGTGTGTATGTATGTGATGTATGTTCACGATGTAGTTACATCTGTGTGCATACGCATGGGCAACATGGAGAGCAGGTAAATCTTGGGGGCTCCTAAATAGAAGGATGCAGTGGGTGGAGAGGTGCCAGCATGCCACTCACAGGAAAGCCAGTGGTGCCCAGACGAGAAGTGCTGTCTACAGCAGCCCGAAGGTGCCGAGTCATTGCCAGCAGGTGCTCATGGGTCAGGTCTGTCAGAGACTCCAGCACCGACTCGGCGCAACCTGTCCACAGCAAGTCGCATCTCACTGACAATCAACCTCAACTAGAATTCATTGGCTACACATGCTGGCCCTTCTCCGTGAAATCTGACCATGCAGTCCCTGACTAGAGAATGATACAAGTGTTACCTGACACCCTTACAACCATTGACTGCTGCTAGCTCAGAAACAGGTAAGTGGATTTCCTGCTCAAAGTGTTGCTGAAGGGTAAGTTGATACACTGGTCCTAGATGCTTGGAGGGCTAATCAAACATTGTTGACTGCTGCAATGTTTATCTGGATCAGCATCAAAGACATTTTTCAGTCTATGCTACTGCTCAAATAACAATGATACAACAATGATTTTAACTAAAATACTGGTCTGGGTATGTGAGACAAGACAGAACGGTTGATGTTTCAAGAGTTACACCCTTCTTAAGGTTGATGATGGATGGTGTTTTACTGCCTATTAGCCTTTGTAAGCACCCTTCGTTAGGACAAAAACAAAGCAAACAAAATAACAGATTAATCAGCTGTGAGATACATTTCGGCAGAGAAAGGAGTGGCTATGAAGTGATGGAAGTGAAGGATATGAAGGGGTGAACATATTTCAGATGTGAGCAAGAAGTACGAGCATGTCAATGAAGGATAAGTGGTAAAATGCAGATAGAAGGAAGGGAGCAGCTGAGGGAAGGGAAGAGTCAGCCAACAACAATAGCCACGATACTTTGGGAGGGGGGGGGGGGGGGGAATTTAGCCTTTGACGTCGAGCCCATGGGGGTCTTTGGTATCAAGGAGAGAGATGAAGTAGTGCTCCACGTGCATTTGGTCCAATGTGTCTCCATTCACTTGCCACCAGATGCAGACTTTGATATTTGTAAGTAGAAGGACCTGTTGAAATGTGATGCCACTGGTGTGCTTCTGTTGTGGCATGTGTTGGCCATGTGTTCTTTGAATCTGTCATTCAGTTTTTGTTCTGTCTCTCCAATGTACAAAATGCCAGGGCAGGTAGAGCAGGAAATGGTGTAGATGATGTTGCAGTCTGTACACGTGAAATGGCGTTTAACTGCGAAGGAAGTTTTGAGTTAATTTATTGTGGGACACTCGGCAACATTGCAAGGTGTTGTGCCAGGGGTCGCAGAGGAAGAAAGTGACGGTGAGTGCAGCTGTGTGCGTACAACCAACTCTTGCAAGCAGCACACAACGATTTTTAAACTACAAAATCCCATTATTGCTTTCAATAACATAGGAGAGGCTACCATGATGATGATGGGGCATCCATAAACAGTCATGTTTACTTGCAAAACCGCCCCCACACCAAATGAGAAACAGAGATGATGAGGACTCATCAGCACAGATTTTACTGTCAAAGCCAAGGTGAGCGCAGAGGGCAGCCACACTTCTCCTCAGAAGTTTCCGGCAGACCACAGGGTCTATTGGTGGGGGAGGGCTCTTGTATCCCTGGATGAAAGGACTGAAACAGTCCACAGTGCACCTCTCAGTTTCTTGCAATCTTCAAAATGTGATGTAAAATGTTACAAGATTTTATTTTATCTTGCATTATTTCCTAAAGACTCCAGATGACCTAATATTCTGATTCTTAGTAATATATGCATGATTAGGTGTGTAAACATACACACACACACACACACGCACAAACACACATGCACACATGTGTACACACACACACAGGCACACTACACACATACACACACACACACACACACATAGTCTCACGAGACTGACGGATGCCAACAATAACGCACACACACACAAATACGCATACAAACGCACACACAAACGCACACATACAAACACATTCACATGCAGAATCACACACGCACGCCCACACACACACACACACACACACACACACACACACACACACAAACTCATGCTCATTTCTACAAACAACCAAGGTATTGGATGAAATATTGTAAACATGACGGAGGCATTTATAACGTATTTCATAAGAGTACCACCAGTGCAGTAATACTAAATATATCAAATTTTCTATTACTTTCTAATAGTTGCATTTCCCTATCCTGTAGTGTATCAAAGAGACAAGCATGCTTGAGTGGCATCTTTATGGCTGACTCAGTATCTGGTGGCCTGGACTGTTCTCATGAGTTGAAACCTGATTGTTTTGACTTGTGCGTGTTTGAGGGTTATACTTCATCACTGAGCACAATCTAGGTGGTCTGTTGAGCAGCTGCCATGTGCGAAATTTCATTACAGGCATTACTTTGGTCTGAATTATTCCAGAAAAATTCCCTGTAGACACTGTCAAGGCAGAGACAGTCTTACCTGCCACCTGGTGCACTAGTCATTCCACCATCATAAAGCTCACTGTCACTGGAGTGCCCTACAGTTCAATTTCATAGGTAACTTACCCCTCCCAACTTCATGCACTTCTAGAATAATGTATGAACAAATTTCCAGTTGGCAGCTACCCTGTGTCATTACTTTGTGCACATGAATGTGCATGAATGTGTAAGGTGAACATCTATGATACACCTACCCCTCTGTGTGACTGTGAGAGTGTTGGTTCAACGTCTATGATGTGCCATTAAACAAAATAATCTTCCTAAAAGGGGCTTCCTCAACCTTTCATCATGTTTACAATCAAAACAGTCCTTACCATTTAAAATTGCTGGACACTGCCTAGTCTTTCACTTGCTGATTGAGTCATTTGATATGGCACCATGTGATTCAGGCAACAGATGAGAAACAGTTTGGTCTGTTTCACTGTTATTTCCTTAAAAATCTCTATTTGCCCTCATTGGGGTTTTTTTCTTGCTGGAACATGATTTTTTTTTTACATGAAGAGGTTGACACAGCTACCTTTTTTCATCTCTGGGCATGAAGGGGAGAGGACCTGAAAGCTGGTGTTGAAGGTCAGGACCTGTGTACTCTGGCACTGGGGGTGCATCAGGATAACAGGCTTCACCATCACTGCCCTGCAACACAGCAGGGTTGTGTTAACCCAAATAAGAAACAGTTGGCACTGAAAACAACAGCCAGTGTTGAAAATATAGTGAACTGAATTATGAAAGACTGCAGAGGCAACAAGAACAGTATTATTTACTCCTTCCGACAATTCTGACTTGGAAAGTTTTGTATTTCAACATCAGAAATGTCCATAAACATCCGTATTTTACAAGAAACACAAAATTGCTCTCTCTCTGTCTCTCTCTCTCTGTCTCTCTCTCTCTGTCTCTCTCTGTCTCTCTCTGTCTCTCTCTCTCTCTCTCTCTCTCTCTCTCTCTCTCTCTCTCTCTCTCTCTCTCTCTCTCTCTCTCTCTCTCTGGGTTGAATCACAGCATGGAAATAAATTTGCTCCATGATCAATATGAATTATGATCACTTCAGAATTGACAAAGACAAGATGGTTGCCTAAGGTGTGATATGTGGAGTGACCAGTATTAAGAAAGCAAGCCGCGGCTGTGTGAATTAAGCCGCG
Organism: Theodoxus fluviatilis; assembly: GCA_034096865.1. Classification (NCBI taxonomy): domain Eukaryota; kingdom Metazoa; phylum Mollusca; class Gastropoda; order Cycloneritida; family Neritidae; genus Theodoxus; species Theodoxus fluviatilis. The sequence goes on along the minus strand of JAWQFJ010001056.1, from coordinate 164,152 downwards.
GCTGTGTGAATTAAGCAGCAGCAGTGTGATCCTCACCAGCTCCGCCATCCATTCAAAGAACTTGCAGGTATTGGTGCTAACAACCAAACTCCTGAGGACCACAATACTTCAGGCTCTTCCCAGATTTTAACACTTCTACTTCTGTCTTAATGCTGCCATGGCTGTCTAGGCTGCAGGATGCATGCTGAATAGAAGGCTTTTCACTTACATTCATCTGCTGACATATGATGCATCAAGCTAATTATATATAATACTACATGAAACTTGCTATTTGGGTATAGAAAGTAGGATGCGATTGATTTTCATTCTATTGCATGAGCAACAGCGGATATGGCTCCATTACCTTGTTATGTCAGCACATTTTAGGTTTAGGCTATTAAAATGAAACTGCCATGATGCTGCCAAACCTTACATTTTCCTGCTGCTGGTGCTGGATGGAGTGTATAAGCTGCCGCATCTGTTTAGCATGTTGGACAAGATGAATGGTGTGCATAACACGAGGATCCATTTGAAAACTTTCCTCCGGATATAATCTGAAACATGCAGAATAAATGTTGCTGTTTTAATCAGAACAAGAGTGTGCATGTGCGTGCGCGTCACTGTCATTGTCATGATTGTGTGAAAACTTGTGGGCGTAAGAAAGTCACAGTGCTGTGAAAACTTGGCGTAAAACTTTCTCATATTAATAAATTCGGTAAATAAACGACTTTCTCCATTGACTAAACTACATATGCTGCATTGCTGTTTTCCCGACCCGGTGCAACGGCGTTTAGTCTAGACATGTTTAGTTTATCCCAAGATAACTCAGTGAACTCACTCAACGTTTGGTCGTGAGCTGCAAGGTGGATTCGGTTGATGCAGAGGAGGACCCTCTACTTCTATGGGGCGCAACTTGGTGACCTGCTCACGCTCGATAGCTGCTATCCCCGATTCTGTATCATGAATGACAGGTATTTCTCCCCAGTGGCTCGACATCTTTACAGTCGCTACTGTAGGGTTTGCTTCGTTTGTTTATGATTTAACAGTTCACAGTAGCTTCCCTTTGACGATCGCACGCACCCCCGAAACGCAGAAAAAACTATTTTTGAAAACTAGATTAATATTAAATTTCTAAATGAATAAAATATTCTCAGTTGTTTGTGATATACAAAGGGATATTTACTAACTTTTAGAAGAAAATTAGATTCGCAGTGAAGTAGCGATAGCAACAAAATGCTTTAATGGCCGCTGACTGGCGGATAGCCTTTCAAATAAACAAGGAACACCTGTAGTCTTTGGAAGGATTGAAGCCGTAAAACAAAAACTCAAGTGAGTTGTATTGTCCTTTTACATATATCATAGTTTGTTGCGTACGAAAGAAAATGATGCACGAATTAATGTTGTGTAGTAATTTTAGTATGTATTATGTTGCGCGCATTTGGTGAGTTCGATTCAGCGATTACGTTGACGCACAAGCCGACAAGGGACATATTATTTTAACGTATCATTCATCCTACATTTATTATTTTAAATATAAATGTCAAGCTTTGACCCAGGGCAGTATGTTGAAGGCAAAATGGTGGTATGCGCTGGGCTGTACGCTCTTTCAGACCTGATTATGATCGAGTGTCTCGCTTCATTTTGGCATGTTTCCATCGCATACTTTACCGTGTTTAGTAATTAATTTTCCCTCATTCTTTTCCAGAAATGGCAACAACGTTGCCTCCGATTAACCATGGCGGAGTTACAACCCCAGAGTATGCTAAATCCCCTTCCAGAGAGGGATCCAAAGTCAAGCTAGGACCCGTGACGCGTGCCAGAGGCAACAAGGAAAAGGATCTGGAGGAAAAAAGACGTTTGATTCGTAAGCTCCAACCAAGACTCACAAGAAATGACATCGCAATGTAAGGAAGCACTTTACTGAATATGCAATGTACATAGGTACTGCTAACAGTTTGGTTTCAAATCAATAGTGTGTGTGGGAGGCCAGTGCTAATTTCATTGTGGAAATATCGGTAAAATGCATTTGTCTTACCACGCTTTGAGAACCACCAGTTGTGGAGTGTGGTTTTGGACATTACCATTCTGCATTATTCTAGATCATGCATCACTCTGTCAGTTCCCTGTCTACGATGACACACACACACACACACTCACACACACACACACAAATACACATGCATGCATGCATGCACACACACACATACACACACACATGTACATGCACAAGCATGCACACATGCACAGAAAGAAAAGAAATATAAGATTTTCCCCCCAATAGACTGCATCCCAGTTGTCTAATTATTTTTGGTGTGGTTGTTCTGAATAGACATTACTTACTAAGTTTTGAGGGAGAGATGACTTCCGTATAGACATTACTTATCTAGTTTTGAGGGAGAGATGACTATATAGTGGCTCTTTTCAGATACCGGAACACCTACAAGCACACACTGTGCCTGGACATGCTCCAGGAAGGCTTCCACCTTTCCTTCCAAGAGCTCTATGACCTCCTCACCAGACAGGAGGATGAGCGACTGCGTGCAGGACCCGAGTCTGTCATGTGGACACAGGTCATGCTGAAAGACGAATACAACAAGCTGGACATGCTCAAGCAGTACCTTACAACTGCAGAGCTTGCCCAAAGGAAAGGTGGGTTTGGTCTTGGCATTTCATTGACAGAATTTAGGCAAAAGAAATATAATAGTTGTGTTTATGGTAACATAACCCTTTTTGACTCACATGCGAAGCAAAAGTGAATCTATGTACTCACCCGTTTCGTCCGTCCGGGCGTCCGAAAACTTTAACGTTGGACTTTTCTCAGAGACTATTAAGTCTATCAATACCAAATGTGGCATGATGGTGTATGATGACAAGGCCTCAAAAAACATACACAGTGATTTTACCTTGCTTCAAGGTCAAGGTCGCAGGGGCCATAAATGTTGTCTAAAAAACAGCCATTTTTTTTACATTTTCTCAATTTTCTCTGAATTATTTGAGATTGGATACCTCACCTATATATGGTATATAGGGCAAAATAAGCCCTATCTTTTGATACCAGTTTGGTTGACCTTGCTTCATGGTCAAGGTCACAGGAGCTCTTCAAAGTTGGATTGTATACATATTTTGAAGTGACCTTGACCCTGAACTATGGAAGATAACTGTTTCAAACTTAATAATTATGTGGGGCACATGTTATACTTTCATCATGAGACACATTTGGTCACATATCATCAAGGTCAAGGTCACTTTGACCCTTATGAAATGTGCCCAAAATGGGGTAGTGAACCACTAAAAGTGACCATATCTCATGGTAGAAAGAGCCATTGTGCTTCCTATGTTTTGAATTAACAGCTTTGTGTTGCATGACCTTGGATGACCTTGACCTTGGATCAAGGTCACATGTATTTTGGTAGGAAAAATGTGTAAAGCATTTCTTAGTGTATGATGTCATTGGTAGGTTTAGTTGTTTGACCTTGACCTTGAAGGTCACCTGAAGGTCAAGGTCATGTAAATGTCAAGATCATGTAAAGGTCAAGGTCAAGCATGTGAGTCGTATGGGCTTTGCCCTTCTTGTTTGGGTGGGTGGGTGGGTGGGTGGGGATGGGTGGGTGGGGGTGGGTGGGTGGGGACGGGCCTTATGGTAATCACAGTCATTTAACACAGAGCAGTTGTTTTCAACTGAAATATCACATGATATGCTCTGAAAACTTGTTTATTAATGGTAAGGAAGTTCATGAATGAAAAGTCTCTCAACAATGTTAATAAATATTGCTGTCACCTATTTTATTTCCTTGGTCCAGGAAACTGGGATTTTTACTTGATGGAAGACAAAATTAAATTCCATGGTCCAGAGAACTTTACCTTCTGTTGTACATTTTAGCAAGACAAAAAGAGGAATTGTGAGCACCTGTAGATATCAGTGTTGGTTTTTGTTCCCAGTCTTCTTGCCCCCCCCCACCTCCCCCTCCAAAAAAAAACAACAAAAAAAACCCACACACACACACAAAAAACCCACAGCAAAACAAAACAAAACACAACCAAAAACAGGAAAGAGAAGAAATGTATGGTTGATGATCTTGTACTATAATTTATTAGTTGGTAAAAATCGAAGGATGTACATTTTGTCGTGTAGGCTGCCTTGTTGACTTGGGTGTGATCTATATAATAATATAAAATTTGCACTGAGCACCATTTCAGGAGTCCATGGTATCATAAGAGTGGCTATTACTTTATGATTGATGTGATAGTTTCTTCTTGAGGACATTTATGCAGCACACTTTTGCTTGACTGTGCTGGATGCAAACAAGAGTTTGATTTTTATAGCACTCAATATTTTTCTCCTGTGCCAGAGGACCACCGCACAGTGTATCAGGCCCGGCTGGAACTGGCCAAGTACTTCAAGACAACAGGGGACAAGTGGCTGTCAGATCACTTCTACCAGACCTGTCTGTCCACCAGCCTGAAGGTGCTGGGCCAGGGAGGCACCAAACTGCAGGCAGACGGCCATCTCAATGTTGGTCTGTCTCTGGCAGAGGCAGGTGGGTGCTGGGGATTGTGCAGGGATTGGTGGTTTAACAACACCTGAAGATAGTTTGTACACACTAGTATTTAGTGCTTATGGGTTATATAATGGTATTACGGTACACAGCTTGTGCATTACGTAATGGTATTAAGGTAATTGCTTGTAGGTTACATAGTGGTATTAATGCAAACTGCTTGTGGGTTCCATGAACTGTGTATGAGGTGTGAACTAAAGATGCCTATGAGGCAAAGTGCACATGGAAGGTGTGAAATGCATGTGAGTAATGTGAACTCCATGGAGGTTGTGTGGACCTGATGTGTGAGGTGTGAACTAGACTTATTAAGGGTGTGAACTACATGTGGAAGGTGTGAAATGCATGTGAGTGATGTGAACTACAGGTGAGTTTTATGGACTGTGCATGGGTGTTGTAAATTACTTGTGTGAGTCTGAATAAACTGTCTGCTAACATTGTCATGTTATTTCTTATGCCATGGTTTGAGTATGAAATACATATAGAGGTGTGCACCACATGTGGATGGTGTGAACTGCATGTTTGTGATGTCAACTGCTTTTGGGTGATGTTAATTGCATATAGGTGATATCAGCAAGTGGGCGATGTAAACTGCATGTGGGTGATGTTAATTGCATATGGGTGATAGCAGCAAGTGGGCGATGTAAACTGCATGTGGGTGATGTTAATTGCATATAGGTGATAGCAGCAAGTGGGTGATGTAAACTGCATGTGGGTGATGTTAATTGCATATGGGTGATAGCAGCAAGTGGGTGATGTAAACTGCATGTGGGTGATGTGAACTGCATGTGGGTGATATGAAACATATGAGTGTGATACAAACTGCATGTACAAAGTATGAAATACTTGTGAGTGATGTGAACTGCATGTTAGTGATGCTAACTGGGATGTTAGCTCTGGATTTAATTAACAGCTGAGTTAGGGGAGAAGACAAGTGCACACACAATACTCTCTCATATGGTCTTACCTGAATCAAGTCTAATAATGTAGAAGATTCTCATCATGGTTCCTCATTGGTTGAAAATATGAAAATGTGTTTATTTTTCAGGTGACTACTTTGCAGCATCAGAACACTTCGAGTCATACCATGCCTTGTCAGCAAGCCACCGAGAATGGATAAAGGATGAAGTCATCAGCTACTACACCGATTCTTGCATGAAGCTGTGTGAGATTTACACCTGCATTGGCAATGAGCTGGAGAAGAATGACCTTGACTCAGCACTGGAATACATGACCAAGGCCCTGGACATGGCCTCAGAAAGTAAGAAAAATCAGCTGTGCCTGTCTCTCAACCCCTCATTTCCTCCAACTCTGTGCAAGCAGCCTCGTCAATTTGCTGGAGTACTTTTGACTGCATCATTGTACATTTAAGATTTTTTTGTTGCTTAAATGGCATTTCCAGTGAAGGTAAGGAGGCATGGGTTTGTTGTCCGTGCAATTGTCCAGGTGCTGGAAGGTCTGAGGGCCAGGCCTGTATGGGAGAGACACATATAGCAAGGAAGATGAAGGACCCATTAAAGACAATGGGTATAGACAAATCAGGAGGAGACAAGTTTTGAGCATCTTCATGCCACTCATCTTGCGAGATGCATCGTGGTGTTTTACTGTTCCCAGAAGTATCAACATAGTCATCGCCAGTCTCTAGTAGACAGACATCACCACACTTGTGTGCCTCTTGTCAACCTCTAGTTTAGCTTGAGTCTTACTAACTTTTGCATATATTTTTCTAGCCATTATTTTGATCATGACTAAGGAATTATAGAGTTAGTTTATTCATGATTCCCTCATTCATGCAATGACTGACACCCTTGTTCCACAGCCATCAGAAGCAAAACAGCAGAGTTTGCATGTCATGGTCGGTATGAGAACACAGCAACAAAAGTTTTTGAAGCGTTTCAGTTTTGCATGTGGAGGCTTGATACCCTTGCGGTTTCACTCAGCATGTTGAATTTCATGTTATGATATTATCCTTCCAAAGCGTTGTATTTTGTGTTTAATGCATTAGACACACAGACATGATAACCGGGAAATGTGAAGTTAGCTCTATGTTCATCGTTGCTTAGTGCAGAGTGTTGGAGAAGAGTGGTCGGTAGCAAGGGAAAAACTCCGACAGGACACGG